>JAYJLV010001932.1:0-10491 GCA_036873485.1 Torymus texanus | reverse complement strand
ATGTCACTCAAACTTTTATTACATGTTTAGAATAATATATAGAATCAAAAAATCAAATAAAAAAATTTTGATTTTTTCAAATTTATAACTGTAAGACCCCCTTAAGGAAGACAAAGGGAATGCCTACTCCAATGATACGATGGTTCCCGTGAGAGGAACCGCGATTGTTATTTTCATTAGAGGTCTGCCTCAGTAACGCAATCGACGCTACTCATCCCGCCGACTTAGAGGCAGTTTTTAAGGAGGCTGTAAGGATCGAATCCAGAATCCGATCGAGAATACTACCGGACTCAAGGTCGAACCAGCAATACTCACATCTATATGAAGGCGATGAATTTTCAGCTAATATCTCGAGAAACATCACGCGGTACTATGACAACAGATGCCCTTATAGTCAGCACAATGGCCAACCATCACAATATCGCACCAACGAAGGGCGACGCCCACAGCATCCGCAGCCAGCATTTATAGGTTTCTTGGACCAACCGGACGATCAGCCTCCATGTTCACAGGCCTATTATGACGAGCGATCTGACAGCCCTGAACCCGCCAATGGGGATGCTCCCTTCGTTGGATTCACCATCCTAAACCATGGAGAACCCTATGGAAGATACCAGGGAGAAATGTACCCGCAAGAAGACAGGATATATCCCCGCAATAATAACTATCGCAACAATAGTTATTAAGGGAATGGGTACCAAGGATCTCGGGGAAATTATACTTCAAATCCCCGAGGGCCAGGATATCAATACCCGCAGTATCAAACCTCCAAATTCCTACCGCGGGATCGCAGGGATTTCGAATGGAGGGATCCAAGACTATACCAACTTGAGGGACCCCACTAGAGCCGCAGCCCCGATACCCTATGCCACCTTCCAGCGGCCCGTATAACCAGCCTAACCCGACTGGTCATTTAAACTCGAGGGAGGCTTGCCCCGGACCCCAAGAGGTGAGCCAGCCAATGCCATCCACGAGCGGCGTTCAGTCGAAACCAGTGCCCAACAGGGTCTATGAATTACAACGGACCCAGCAATCAGGATCGCTTCCTGTGGGCCAGCTGGGGGACGAGAGGATGACCCCACAGTAGTACGGCTACGGATTCCGGAGGGACAACACCCGTGGCTTCAATTTATGATCGATAATGGAGCTGCCGTTAATATCATCAAAATCGGATCCCTACATTCGAATGTGATGGTGGACACTGACCAGGCAGTCCCGTTAGTCGGGATAAGTGATCACTCCATTGACACCTATGGCACAACGATACTTCATTTGAGAGATCGACCAGTTACGTTTGTGGCGATGAGGGATGATTTCCCCATCGAGCAAGACGGAATACTTATTATCTCAAACGAGAACAAGCAGTCATATCTTACGATTATAATGCACTCATGATTAGTGGTGATGTAATGCGTCCTCTACCATTCATTGTTCCCCATTGTTCCCCGGGACAAAGCGTTGGGGTCTCCTCGGCTAATGAGGAGAGTGGATAGAGAAGAGGCTAGAGGAAATCGATCTGTCTCCCGGACATGACTCAGCGGCTAAAGTAATGTACACGATACCCCGCAGATCTCGACAAGTGGTGAGGGTGAACGTGATAAACAAGGACCAAGGAGAAGGATACATGCCGCCTATCGACCTAGGATATGACGATGTATACCTGGGCGACGGTATAGTTAAAGTCCAAGAGGACGGGGGATGTTATGTCATGTCTATCGATACAAGGGAGGAAGTCGTGTCATTCGAAGTGGATGCAAGAGAACTGATACCATTTGAATACGCTTCCCTCGGCTTCGAATCCGGGACCGAAGAAGATATTCCGGTGACTGGCAATAACCCGATCACCGAAAAGGAAACCCGAGTATCCTGACTGAAGGAGCTAATAGACGTCGAACACCTAAAACATGAAGAAAAGACATACATAACGAGTTTACCCGAAGTTTTTCCCGATGTATTCCTACTATCAGGTGATCTGTTACCCTGCACTAACGCAGTCGACCACTACATCCCTCTGGAGAACAGTATGCCAGTCAATGCAAAGCAGTACCGTCACCCTGTGATGCACAAGGAGTTCATCGAAAAGGACATCTAGGGAAAACATTGGGATGGAATTATTGCACCATCAAGTAGTCCTAGTAACTCCGCCATCTGGATTGTCCCAAAGAAACCTGATTCCCAGGGAAATACGCGATGGAAAACAGTAGTCGATTTCCGGGATCTTAACCAGAGAACGATTGGAGATGTCTACCCTCTCCCAAATATTACCGATATTTTGGACCAACTGGGAAGGGCTATGTATTTTTCAGTATACAATCTTGCTTCAGGATTCCACAAAATCCGAATGGCAGCGGAGGATCAGTGGAAGACAGCGTTTTCTACCCCAGGACGACATTATGAATACAAAGGAATGCCCATGAGAATCAAGAATGCTCCAGTTACCTTCCAACGACTCATGGACCAAATTAGATTGAAAGAAAACCCTTGTCTACACGGATGACGTGATCATCCACGCTGACACATTGACTGAACATGATAAGAGAGTAAGACAATTCTTTTCTCGCCTCGCCCAGACTAACCTGGTTCTGCAACCAGATAAGGTACACTTCCTCCGAAAGGAAGAGCATTCCTGGGATACATAATAAGCGAGCGCGGAGTCGAACTGGACCCCGGTCAAGGCTGTTAGGGAATTTCCTCAACCAAAAGGAGTAAAAAAAGTGAGGGAATTCCTCGGCCTCACAGGCTTCTAGACGTTTCATCTAGGATTACTCTAGAATAGCCAAACCCCTGTATGATCTTACTAAAAAGGGGGCTGAATTTAACCGGGGAGAAAATCAAGAGGGAGCGTTTAATTACCTTAAGGAACGGTTATGCAGTAAACCCATTTTGATCCTGCATGATTTCGCGAGACCCTTTATCCTGACCACAGACGCGTTCAACGAAGCCAATGGAGCTGTGTTAAGCCAAATCCTTGAAGACGATAAACTGGATCATCCAGTCACGTACTTATCGAGAACTCTCAACAAGGCCGAAAGGAACTACAGCACGACCGAGAAAGAATGCCTGGCAGTATTATACGCCCTTAATAATTTTCGACCTTACCTATTAGGTCGGTAATTCACCCTTGTTGCGGATCATGAACCTTTAAACTGGATGCACAGCTGAAAGGATCCGGGCCAAAGACTCATGCGCTGGATGTTCAAATTCACAGGTTATGAATATACCTTCAAACACAAACCTGGAAAACTTAATTGTAACGCTGACGCCCTTTCACGCAACCCAGTGGAGGAACCCACCGAGGAAGGTATCAATCGAGCGCTACGGGGTATCAAGATCTTAGTGCTGAAGGAAAAGAAAACCACCCCGATCATGGCAATACACCCCGCGGTACAGGGATCGAGTCGGAATCCTAATGTAGCCACGAATATCACCAATACCAGCGGATAGACATTGAGGTCTCGGTTACCTTCGGCCCCAGAACCTTCCATCCCCACTAACCCCAGGAAGCCCGGAAGACCCTTTGGATCTATGACGCGAAGGATAGCCCCTGCCCAGAACCATAGTACTATCGCTCAGCATACCAGAGGAAAGCTCAAAGAACCCCCAGATAACAACATCACCCCCATACGAGTAGAGCCCCCTAAACCCGCAAAACCTGGGACTGCACAACCTAGACGGAATACCAGCCCTTTGCGACCCCCCATTACACCGCCGCAAATCGATGTCTTCTTAGGGCCCCGCTTTCAGCATTCCCCCGACACAGTTTTGTCTTCGACGCGAGTTGAAACGGAAGATTCGGAAGCAGATGATAGACCAACTATATACAACCCCCGATACAGTGGCCTGAGGATTGATGACACCGACTTCTTGTTCGATGAAACCCAATCCGATCACGAAGAGAAAAGGGAACAGAAAAGGGGCAATGATTCGCTCGCCCTCGACCATACTGAAGTAGAAGTATCAGCGGTGCTAGTAAGTGACCTAGACCAGGAAAGAGAGGAACATCATACCACCCTTACACAGAAGGACTGCGGACATCCATGCATCGTTTCAAGGAAAGCATTCACTTGCATCAACAAAAATCGCTCGTAGATCTAGAGGATGAGGAGGAAATCAATGACTTCTCAACACACTTTTCTGACGGTGACAAGGTAGATGGCCAAATGCGGACCGACCATCCTGGATGATCTGGATCCCATAAATCCTCTGACCAAGGGCGATCCTATCATGGCTGAGAGGATTCACGAGCTAGTCAAGCGCACCCTTACGGAGTGCAGCCAACAAGTCTCAGACACGGGTGATGAAAGACCCTCCGCTCCAGAGAGCAGCAGTAGACCCTGCACTTCTCGTCTACTGTTCCTTCTAACCAACTACCCCGATAGAAAAAAGCACTCCTATGATAACGGGAGCTCAATGTCGATTTGTCCATTTCCCAAAGTTAGAGGAAATCTGCGAAGAAAAGGGAAAAGCCAAACAGGACACGCCGATCAACTTAGAATTCGATCAACCCCCAGACGAGACGCTAGGATTATTCTTATCTACGTACCAACAGTTCGACCCCCTCAACCAACACCAAAGCCAGACCGGGCCTGTCACCGACCCGCCGATGATAATATCATCCTCGGAGTCGAACCAACCTCCAGACAAGCGACCTAAATGACCCCTAAGGTTAAATAACAACGTAGCCTCGTCCCGACAATGCCTCACCTATAAGAGAGATAATATCGTACATTTTGTAGCTAAGGGCTGTATGATAAGTGATTCAGTAGGGCTTCTTCTAACCGAAATTGGAGCCATCGACCGAAAAAGCTGGAAGCTCAAGAAACTCCAAATCGGATGGGCTGTCGTCAAATAGACACTCCAACGACTCCGAAGAATACTTCTGAGGAAGAACCTCGCTAGTTTTCGGATCCCTCGCCGTGGAGACCTCCTGGACGAAATTAACCCAGGATGTTTAATTGAGGAGCTATCCAATATCTTTAGTGGGACTCAAATCGATGTGACCATCTGTTATGACCAAGTAGAGATGCCGAATCTGGAGGACCGAAAACAAATCATTGAGATGCTTCATGACAGCTTTGTCGGAGGACAAAAAGGAGTAAATCAAACTTATTATAAGATTCGTGAAAGATATTATTGGCCTTGCATGCGTAACAATGTGCTCGACTATATTCAGCGCTGTCCCCAATGCCAAGAAAAGAAGATTGAAAGGATCTGAACCAGAAAGCCTATGATTATTACCGATACTCCAATCGAGGCCTTCGATAAGTTCTCTATCGACACCGTAGGCAAACTACGCACTACCTCCAGAGGAAACTGCCATCTACTAACAATGCAATGCAATTTAACGAAATACCTCATTGCCATCCCCATACCCAACCTGAAGGCTTCTACCATTGCTGATGCTCTATCCAGATAGCTTATATGTCAACTTGGAGCACCTACTAGTGGTACTAGTTTCCTTTCTAAAATAGTCGAGGGTCTCTTGCGATTGTTCAGGATCCACCACCTCACAACTTCGGCCTATCACTCCCAAACCAATGGATCTTTGGAACGCAGCCATGCCCCCTAATGGATTTCATTAGAACTTATTCTGAAAAATATGACGACTGGGTCAACCTAGCTCCCTTCGCCACCTTCACCTACAACACCAGCGTTCACACTAACACAAACTTCACTCCGTTCGAGCTAGTTTATGGACGGCCGGCGAGGTTCCGTACTCGAATACCTGCAGCAGAACAATTGAGAACATATAACCTATATCTGCAGGATCTCACCAGACGACTGGATGAAATGAAAATACGAGTTGCTGACAATCAGATAAAAGCCAAGGAAAAGTCAAAACAGCGATATGATCAAAAGATAAAGCCACTAACGGGAGCTGTTGGCAATTATGTCTGGGTAAAGTTAGAACCCCGCACCTCAAAATTTGATAGCTACTACAAAAACCCCTAAAAATCAAAGCAATATTAGGCAGAAACAACGTCCTACTAGAATTACCCAATGGTAAAACGATTAAGAAACATACAGATAAGTTGAAAACCGTTCCTCCCTCGGATAGCGATACTAACTAACAAAACCTAAATTCACTTGTCGGGGCGACAAGTAAAACAAGAAGGGGGTGATTATCACAATTATGATCACAAAATTGCTATCTGATTCCAGATGCCTGCAGCTTATACTTAGATGATGGCACTGTTCATTATGCTTCCGAGAGCTGGATCATTGTCGATCCATTATGATTCTAACCCCGGGATCTACTACGAGAAATTGCCCTCAATCCGAATCAAAAGAGGGAAGTGGAAAATCATCATTCATCTAGATTTGCATGCTTTCCTTAAGGAACATGGCCCTACACGAACTTACAATGAACAACTGGCCCAATGCATAACGCAACTCGAAACTAACCACTGCAATGCAGCCCTGAATAAAGACCTTATGGGGATAAAACTAAGGACAGTGGATCATTTGCATACGGATATTAGGCGAACGGCTATGTCCATGGACACCCAACCAACAGATGACTCATCATCTATCAAAAATGTCCGAGCGCGCAGAAAGGCCCCTCTCGCTATCATAGGAAGTGTGAGCAAAAGTTTTTTTGGGCTCATAACCACGGATGACGCCGATGCCATCAACAAAAATATCGACCAGTTCTTCACAGATCTACAGAAGCTCGTGAAACTCTCAGCCGAGAAAACTCACCTCCTTTCAGCCAATCTTGAGGAACTATACAAAATTACGATTTCGCACCGAGCGACTATCAAGAGAATGGGAGAAACCCTAAACACTAAGCTGAATGCTGCCCTCACCGTGGCCAACGAGAACCATTTAGCATGGGAATTGCCTACATTTAATAGGCAAATGGAAACAAAACTGGACCGACTGATACATTGCAATAGAGAAATCCTAACTATCCTCTATACATTGAGCGAGAGGAAGCTACACCCGAGACTTTTAGGACACGACCTCCTCCATCAGCTCGCCTTGGATATACAACAAACTGGAGAAGACCGAATATTATCAATGCCGTCACATCATCTTCGCGCCGAGGAGATCGCAAAAATCGCAACTTTAGACGCTACCTTCCATGAAGGAAGAATTTTAATAAGCTTGACCATAACTCTCACAGAGAGATCAAGTTATGAACTGTATAGACTCCATTCCATAGGAATTTCCCAAGCAGCGAGAAACCGAAGTTTCGGGTTCGCCCACATATCTCCATCATACCCCTATCTAGCCATCAAACGGGACCTGCAGGTGTATGCGAAGCTCACCGAGCAGCACCTACAGGGATGTACGCAGACGCATTATGGACGTATATGCCTGCCAACGGGCCCGTTGTTCACCATTTCGGATCAAAGGGAATGTAATATAGAGCTTCTACTCAGTCCGCATCCCGATGTTCTGAGATCATGCGATATAACGATGTCCTCAATGTTTATGTCCAAATGGCACTACTTGGAACTGACGAATAGTTGGTTGTATTCCATAGTCAAGGAAGAGACAATCCGAATTATCTGCCCTGGGGAAACATACCACTCCCCGGTGATCAAGGATACAGGTATATTAAAACTGGCCAATGGTTGTTCCGCTAGAGCCCGATCTGTGGAACTATCTGATCACCAAGACCGAAATGCCAAGGCCCAGTACATATATGACCCAGATGTACGTAGAGTTGAACGTGACCGCCTTGCACCCTGATCTGTGGCGGCATATAAACGAATCAAATCTCCTGGAAACGGGACCACTCTCATCGGACCAACCGTTCATACCAGGGACGGAGCGTCTCGAGAACATCATTTCCCGCATGAAGGAGATAGGGGAATACAAAAGGGACGCTACTTTTACCCAACATTTGGTATACGAAGGGATAACCATCTAGGGCATCGTATTCTTAATTGGCATAATCTCGTTTTTCCTCTATAGTATGTAACGGGGAGACTTCGCCATGTGGGCAGTCACTAAATACTCCCGATTATATTTGGGTTTAAAAGACAAATAATTCAGAATATTTTGCTACATAGGCAAATACAAATAAATGACTAAAGGTAGTCGGTAGAATAAGTTTTAATTTAGATAAGTCGTAATGCAGTAGGCATATTATGACATTCTGGGCGCCAGGAACTGTTAATATTTAACTTCACAAGTAAATAAAGTGAGCAGTGCCTCTCACTATTCATAAAAAAAATCAAATTAGAGATTAATTATTTACAAAAATATAATGCTTGGCAACTCTCTCATGTAGGAGCGAGTTCATACGGCAGGAGTAACCCACACGTTCAGAAAAATCACAATAACAACACAAATACCATTCAAAGTAGTTCAGGAAACATAAAGAAATGAGAACTAGAAATTCTGAGCAAATATGAAACTAATTCTAATACTTTAATTTCTAAAATTCTCTATCCTGTTAATGAAAAGCCTATTTAAGGCACAGCTTATATTACTACAATCTTTAGCTAATATTTCAGCAATAAATAAACTATACGCGCTAGCCTCGCAGAGGCATTGAAATTATTATACAATATATAGAGTTTAGTGCGCGGCAATAATTAGAATTTACTTATGAATTTTATTTACAACTTACTTCTATTTGAATCGCAAATTCACCTTTACAAAGTTTAATGTATCCCGAGTCACACGTTTACAGTAAAAATTAACTTCAATTAATCGCGTGACAATATAAAGACGGAATTTAGATTTTACTTTAAATAACGCGCAATGATAAAGGCGTCCAGGCGCAAATACTAATATATAGCCTTTACCGGCAAAAACGAAGTGTTACAATAGTTTAAGCGTTGCAAGCCTTACTGTTTTACAATCTCTCGTCTTCCGGCTCCAGGCAAGTAAAATAAACGAAATTCGGTCGTGGGAGCTAAGTTATGCTAATTCATTGAACACAATATTTACGCATTATTGTACAAACTAAATTACACGAGGCAGAAGGCACTCGCGGGATTATTCCTATACGACACGAAAAAACACGGCGCGGTAGATCGGTACTGCTCAGCTGGTTCCACGATGTTACCTCGTCGGCGGCCAGGAAGGGAATCCTTGTGCTCAGCGTCGTCTTGCTTGCCGATGCCTCGCTCGTCGTTGACATAATTGTCGCTGATTGGACGAGGTCGATCACTTCTGCCGAAAGGACACATCGAAGGCCGTATTTGTTGTCTTGCCATCTCTCTCTTCTATGATGAGTCGAAGCGAATTCTTTTGGTTCCTGTCGAGATAGAATTTTCCATAATATTTCAAGGCGGGAATTGTAAATATGGAATTGTAGATATGCTCGACTCGGCATTATATAAAAAGCGTGCAAAGATGAAAAAGCATCTCATGAGGCACGAACATTTAATGCATTTCAGTAAGAAAGAAGTATACAAGAGATACGCAAAGTTAAATTTAATTAAGGCAATCAAAATAAATACGTAGCTTCGGCAAATGGTCCCCGCTGGAGGCAAGATCTTCAGCTGATGTTAAAGGCTGCGTCGTGGTAATGGCGATGGAACGACCGAAGCTGTAGGCCGACGGAGGTACATCTGGATATCCTAGAAACGTTGCAGTACGACGCCGTGAAGGTGCTCGCAACATAATTTTCTCTCGCATGAAAAAGAATAACAGAAAGAAATAAGCGAATAATACAATAATACGAGTGATCCTGGGCGCTGAGGTGAGGACTCTCCTCCTGGCTGCCAATAGAGGGGATTTCATAGTAAAAATCCGCTCTCCGAAACGCGAAAGTAACGTGGTAAAAATCCGCCACTTTACAAGGAAAATATCCCGGAAACGCCCCCGTCTCGCCCCTCGCTATATCGAGAAGGACACTGCAATTAGGGAAACCCCGTTGACGTATGTGGCTATTCAACCCGCCCCCTCATAATCAGTATCTACACCCATTCTGATGCCCGCTCTTCCCCCCCAGCTAGCCGAATTAGATTAAAATACTTACGTATTTTCCCTTTCAGAGAAAGAAAAAAAATGGGAAAAATATAACGAATGACCATGGACCCTTCAACGAATCATTTGCATTTCATCACCGTGACTTATCTATCGGATCTGGGACTTGACGGACTGATAGCATGTCTCAAACAAGCGGGATCTATTACTATCGTGGAAATCATCTCTAAAAGTCTGACTACCCAAGAGACGCCGTAGCTGCGGAAAGTCGAAATTTCTTGTTTTCCATTTTTTTTAACTCTTGTTCGGGTGTATGTGATGTTATACTTCAGCTTCATTTTTACATTGTCTTTTATGACATTAGATTTTTACGATAATAGATATTTATAAAGTACCATTAGACCTTAAATTTGAACCCTAACTATTATCCCTGAGACCTTTATAGCTGAGGAAGAATCCACACGATCACCCTTCCCCTGTTCCTTTCCCCAAAACCCCACCCCGTTGAGCCTTCCTATACGATTCACCATCTTGACTACTTTATGCTCATCGCTTCTCTCGTTCATTATCAAAATCTCCGATGAGCATGGAATAGTC
>JAYJLV010001921.1:0-10491 GCA_036873485.1 Torymus texanus | reverse complement strand
TGTAGTTATTTTTATCACTAACTGCTTTAGAGCACTTTGGCGGTATTATAAGCTTGTTTCTGGTTACACTGTTTGACTTTACATATAAATTCTTGAGATCAACATAGTGGTATATTACGCATTCATATGCAAAAATTTGTTTAACATTCAATGGTTTTTCTCCATCGAAGTTATTCTTGTTCACAAGTTTTAGAATATTTTTCTGAGCCCTTTGTAATAGTATAGTATATAATTATATTAATAGTTTTCCATGTGACTTATAATTTTATTGCAAATTTGCTAATAAATAAAAATATTATATAAAAATTAAAGATTTAAAAGATTAATGATAACTCGAGAATTTTTTCCGTTAAGGCAATGTATCGAACAGATAAAAATTTTCGCTTAGATTATCATGATGGATTATGATTTTGATTTAATAATGAGTATTTAAGAAAAAAATAAATTTGAATTATTTAAACATATATATATATATTAACATAACATTATCAGATTTTCGTATAATAATTTTATTGTAGATATACTAAAAGGACATTTTTACAGGTCGTGTAGCAAATGATGATTCAAAAGCAAGTTGTCCTGATTCAGAAATGTCTGTTCATGTGCAGAAAATAGCCGAAAAAGCAAAATCAATCCGGAGAAACATAATGTAAAATATTGATGTTAAAAATGTTTATTCATTGTAAGTTAAAGGTGTGCGGATGCTATATTTATAAGTAAATGAAAACTATATAGCCCGATATAGTATATTCAGATGTTTAGTACAAATAATTTAAAAAAAATCGAATAAGTAGTGAAGGTAGTTTTTTTTAATTTAATGAGATGTCAGCATGCTATTCTATTAGTAATTTGCATCCTTTTGAAACGTTTGTTTATAAATGTTTTCTAATAATGGTTTAAAAACTTTTTTTTTCATAACAAAGTAATGTGTATATGAAGTTTGTAAATCTGCGCAATTGTTTTTATTTTGGCACAAAATGATTTTAGTTATTCTCTTCTATATATTTTTAATAAAATTATCTGAAAATCCTATATTTGTAAATTATTTTTATTAACCTCGTTTTGTAAAAAAAATATTATCTAGTCGTATGTATTGCACCATATAGTTCTTATTCAATTAGATATTTTTCCCTTAAATAATAATCAATATTTGTGAATTTTGCATTATTCCTGTATCAGTATTTAAAATTTTCCCTGTTGAACCATATTGTGAAAAAACAATGATCGCATAAATATATAATGACGCATAGGAAATACCACGAATCATTCTTAAAACAATCTCATCTAGTATATAGAATCGAACTCAAGGAAAGTACGTTAATCAATTGCGTCTTGCGTATACGTGGTTGCAAGGCGGGTGGTGTGCAAGACGTGAAGTGCTTGGCGTGCTACGCGCGCCTCACAGGCTCGTGTCAAGATGATACAGAGCCCTGGAATGTTCCAGCGATGCGTAGTAGCCACATGAATGCAAAAATGCCAGGAGCAGGCAGTATGTAATTGTAAGGAATTAAGAAACTGTAGTAAATGTAACTGCAGTTTATATGTTTATTTATAACGACATTGACGAAATTAAATTAATATATATTAATTTAGCAATTTTTTAACAATTTAATTAAATTTAATTTCTTAGTCCTAATCGTAAAGGACGCTATAAAATAAAAGTTCAAATAACTTTACAATAAAATTTGGCATAATACGTAAACATCATTATACAGTGTGATCAATGACTCATCTCAATTATCCAACCCAAAAGAAAATCTTTATTACGCAAGATCCAGCTCAAATCTACTAAAAAAAAAACTTTCACGAAACAAATCGCAGGGCCCCGAACAATCTCGAGCCATCGCTGCTACGAGAAAGGAGCATTGTCGAGAGCATCCCTCGTAGCTCTCGCCTTTTGCACACGGCACGCTCGTCCGTTCGGCCCGTGTGTGCTTGCGCGTAGCACTTAGCTCGGTTGCACACGATGCTATCAGTACGACGGTGATAAATTCAAATGTCCGCGCGGCGTAGCGACAAGTTCGCTTCAGTTCGAGCGCCGAGGAACAAGTGGAAAACTGACTTACCTACCGGGACACGATGGAGAGTGAGTAGAACCTTCTTTTCTTTTTTAATCTCATTGTATAATAATTGCTTGTTATATATATATATATATACACACACACACACACACACACACACACACACACACACGCATTGCTCGTACGGGATTGAATTGTATATTGAGATATGGAATTTTCCGAAATGCTGTTGCCTGATGTTGCATCAGGCAACGACACGATATAATTTTTTTTTTCGAATTATGGTATTCTTTTAATCATTGTACTACATGTGATCGTGCTATTGAATTATTCAAATTTACAACGATTTAATTTTAAAACCTACGGGTTTATAAAAGCTTTTTTTCTTTACTTCCACTTGCTTCAATTCTTCTTTTTTTTTTGCTCTGAAATCAAACCGTATTGATTTCGCGAATCAGTATGGAATTTCATTATAATTTTCGCACAAATCGATATTACGCAGTTGCGCGCATTTGAAATGTGGCGCTGTTTTGCTCACGCGACGATTATCGTCGATTCGTCGGTCGCCGCGCGATGCTACACGAATAGCAGTTCGGGGAAAACGAGAGGCATGACTTATGCTGTCGCTATACGCCCCGTACGTGGCCATCCGCCTCGTGGTGGGTTTCTCAATTTTAGAATCTTTTCGAGATGATTATTTTTATGTTATTGTTGAAATATGAATGTTTTGATTTTTATTTTAGCCTATTTTTGTAAAGTTTATTTTGTCCGGGATGCTACGTTGTTAATTTTTTGATATTTGATGTAATTATACGCAGTTACGGGGTTTGATGGAAAATAATATTCTTATGTAACGTTTAAATTTATTCTATTGATGAGGTTATTGGAAATTACGTGCACTGTTGTCAGAAGTAATTTGATCGCTGTAACCGTAGCATATATATATATATATATATATATATAATTTATTATTTCCTGCGTCAATATACAACAATCAGTTGATAAGAAATTCCAACGTTCAGAAATCATTAAATTACGTACATATATAACTCGTATTCATATATTTAGCGAACATATCCGTTAATATCTCTAATACGGTTCAAATTAATTAGCATTATTTAACAATAACTACGACATTCCCACGACCGTGGATCGTGCATTTTTTTTAGTACCAATCTATTTTTAAATTCAAATCTTTTCCATATACAACACGTCGAATAAAGGCACTCGAATACGAACCTACCTAACGCGAAAACGAATCCGAGCAATCAACGTTGAGAGAGAATACATGTGATAGATTTTTTTCACTTAACGCCGTGTTAAAGCTGTAGCGCTGAACTCTATAGCACTAAGCGTGCGATAAGATATAGAGAAAACATTCTATATACGTCTAATCATTTTCGGCTGTTATCGAGCAACATGTTTTTCGTTGCGTAATATACTTATATAGGTATATATATTTGGATGTGCAAAGATGTTTGCTGGGATGTTACATTAATTTGTACGCGATGTATGCATAGATGGTGAGTTCGTTTATGCGTAGGCAATATTCCGATGATTCATGTATATAATGATAGCAGGGTAATTAGATTCTGCGGTTTTCTGGAATTTGTATATGGGATTGGTTTTATATGGTTGTTGAATTAACAGTATAGAGGGGTTTCGAAATTCGTGGATAACGAAATTAATGAATATGAAATAATATTGAAGAATTGAACGACAATGACCTGTAAAGGCTTGATATCGAATGTTAATAATGATATTTAATTATTATAACATGTCAATAGCCAAGTAGTGTTTCTTTCCGTTGAAGTACATTAATATATCAAAAAGTTATTAAAAAATTTCAGTTTAGAAATCAGATATCATAATATAGAAATTCCGTTTTACGAGCAATAATCAACGGTATAAGAAAAAAATATTTTTAAATTAAAAAAAAATAATAGTTTTTCTTGCATTTAAAAAAAAATTTTTTTCATTAAAATCAATATTTTAAATGTATTACAGGCAAATCTGATGCAAGCTGTTGCCGTAAAAGCACACCAAAAATCGAGAAAGCCTGCAAATGCGCCGATGACTGTAAATGTTGCGATGCATGCGGAGGTAGGTCACCTTTCGTTACTTTACTGTAAACAAAAATTTGGAGGAATTTTTTTGTTCTAAATTATATAATTTTAACTTTTGGACACTGATTAAAATATTTAATTTAATTAATTTATATAATACTCTCAAAAAATAGATTGAAAATTCAAGCTTTTTTGTTGAAATTATAATTTTCTATATCCATTGATAGATCAATCCAAATCTTGCAAATGCGAGGGCGAGTGTAAATGCTGCACCTGCTGCTCAGGAGATGGCAAGGGCAAAGACGACGTCTGCTGCCGCGTGAAGATCGTCACGCCCACCGGCACCAAGACTATCGAGTGCTACGGTGATGCGACTGCCTCGGGTAGCAAGTCCTGCTGCGTTGTCGTTAAGGTGCCAGGCACGAAGACCGGTTGCGGTTGCAGTGGTGAGTCCCTTTTGTTTGTCTTTTTAGTTGGAGTATGAATTAGTTTGAATTCAAGATTGAAAATTATTTTTGTTTATCAAAATGTTTTTTATTTTTCGTAATTGATTAAAGTATCGGGATTATAGTTTTCAAGCCGTTGTAAAGCGTCGTTATACGTGTAATTTGTATAAAAGTGTAAACATATATTTTAATTGTTTGTAGGAAAATCTAAGAAGTCGTGCTGCACATCATCAGGCAAGAAGGATTGCTGCTGCAAAGCAGGCGGCAAGGATTGCAAGTGCTGCGATGCTTGCGGAGGTACGGACCATTGCTATAAAAATAAATTGTTATACGCTTTTGTGCAAATTATAATTGTCTATCTGTTTTTTTGTAGATGGATCCAAAGCTTGCAAATGTGAGGGCGTGTGCAAGTGCTGTAGCTGCTGTGGCTCGTCTAAGGCTGGTGAAGGATGCAAATGTTGCGTCGCCTGTGGAGGTACGTGTCACACATTCCGGATAAACAAGCTTCATTGGGAATTTAAAAATGGCCTTTTTTCATTAAATAATATTGGATTTATGGTATTTTACAGATGCCACTGCATCGTGCAAGTGCGAAGGCGAATGCAAGTGCTGTATCAGCTGCAAGAAAGACAGCGAGACGAAGAAGGCATGTTGTTGCAGTAAAGATGGGGATTGCAAGTGCTGTGAAGCTTGCGGAGGTAAATAGACTTTTTATTTAAAAATTGAGTTTAAAATTAATAGGATGTCGTACTTCAATAGGATTAGTCATTTTATATAACTTTGGTTTTGATTCTTTTAATTTCTATAAAGTATAGTGCAGAAATTCATTCGTTGACTTTTTCATTCGTAGATTATTATAAATGCGCTGAAAGTTATATATAGTGATTACAACTATTTCTTAAGATTACGTACTAGAGTATATATAAACCCATGAATTTGAAATTTAGATAAGTCCAAAGGATGCGAGTGCGGAGACAATTGCAAGTGTTGCTGTTGTTGCTCCGAAGAAGCTAAAGCTGGCGCAGGGAAGAAAGGCTGCTGTTGCTCCGCCAAAGACGGAGATTGCAAATGTTGCACTGCTTGTGGAGGTAATTCATTTGAAATTTCTACAATCTTTGAAAATTATTTGATCTTGTCATTCCGTATAAGTACTTAATCCGGATTATTTTTGATTATAGACAAATCAAAGGAGTGCAAATGTGGTGGCAATTGTAAGTGCTGCTGTTGCTGTTCCGAAGGAGCCAAAGCTAGCGCAGAGAAGAAAAGCTGCTGCTGCGTCGGTAAAGACGGTGGTTGTAAATGCTGTGTAGCTTGTGGAGGTAATTCAACCTTATAATATTCAATGTATTGTTAAATATTTTCGTAGTTGTTGAGTGTATTTCAAACCATATTGTTCTTTTTTATCGACAGATAAGTCCAAAGAATGTCAATGCGGAGATAATTGCAAATGCTGCTGTTGCTGCTCCGATGAAGCTAAAGTTGGAACTGGAAAGAAAGGTTGCTGCTGCGTCGGTAAAGACGGTGATTGCAAATGCTGTGCAGCTTGTGGAGGTAATTCAACCTTATAATCTTCAATGTATTGTTAAATATTTTCGTAGTTGTTGAGTGTACTTCAAACCATATTGTTCTTTTTTATCAACAGATAAGTCCAAAGAATGTCAATGCGGAGATAATTGCAAATGCTGCTGTTGCTGCTCCGATGAAGCTAAAGTTGGAACTGGAAAGAAAGGTTGCTGCTGCGTCGGTAAAGACGGTGATTGCAAATGCTGTGCAGCTTGTGGAGGTAATTCAACCTTATAATCTTCAATGTATTGTTAAATATTGGCATAGCTGTTGAGTGTACTTCAAACCATATTGTTCTTTTTTATCGATAGATAAGTCCAAAGAATGTCAATGCGGAGATAATTGCAAATGCTGCTGTTGCTGCTCCGATGAAGCTAAAGTTGGAGCTGGAAAGAAAGGTTGCTGCTGCGTCGGTAAAGAGGGAGATTGCAAATGTTGCGCAGCCTGTGGAGGTAATGAATCATAAACTTTTATAAATATACTTCTGCTATTTATCCGTATATTATTTTGTAATTAATTGTATTTTATTATATTATTTAATAGACAAGTCCAAGAAATGCCAATGCGGTGATAATTGTAAATGCTGTTGCTGCTGCTCTGAAGATAAGAAGAAAGCTGGTGGAAGCTGCAAGTGCTGCGTAGCATGTGGAGGTATGCATCGATTATACATGATCCCTTGTTAAACATTATTATTATCTAACTTATTGTGTAACTAAAACCATTCCTACGACTTTCATTCCAGATGTAACTGTGGTATGCGAATGCAAAGGCGACTGTAAGTGTTGCGTCTCCTGCGTGAAATCGGGAAAGACCGTAGCAAAGGCATGTTGCTGTGTTGGCAAGAGCGATTGCAAGTGCTGCTCGGCTTGTGGAGGTAAAAATCACCATTCAACATTCCAAAATATTCAATCATTTGACCCAAGTACTTGTCCAAAAATTTAACATTGCCGTTTTATTTATTCATTATAGACAAGTCCAAGTCATGTAAGTGCGAAGACGAGTGTAAGTGTTGCAGCTGCTGCAGCGATGAAAAGGCGTCTGGTTGCACCTGCAAGAGCGGCGGTGATTGCAAATGCTGCGAAGCCTGCGGAGGTAAATTAATCTTCATAAATCAATAATCGCACCATTCATTAAATTCAACAATCAGCTACAACCAATGTTCCTTATTACAGACAACTCAAAGCCGTGCAATTGCGAGGGCGAGTGCAAGTGTTGCTCAGGCTGTCCGCAGGATGATGACGCGTGTTGTCGCGTCAAGGTCGCCGCTGGCAGTGTCAAGGGCGACAGTGTGATCAGGTGTCGCTGCAAGCCAACTGCCGGATCAGGCTACGCGTGCTCCGTCGTCGTTGATCTGACCGAGTCAGCTGGTAGCTGCAAGTGTTGTGCTGCCTGTGGTGGTGAGTCATTGCATTTTATCTTGCATACCTTATGCATAGTAAGTGGTTAGGAGAAGACAGAGGTGGTAATGAAAGGAATTTTTGATGTTTTTGTTTAGATGGTTCGAAAGCGTGCAAGTGCAAGGGCGATTGCAAGTGCTGCGGAGATTGTTCGGGCCAGAAGAAGGCTGGAAAGTCGTCTTGCGCGTGTTAATTATGTACGAAGTGGCGAAGAAGATTATTATATACTATAAAATTATGGACCAATAAGAATTTTTAGTATTACGTATCCTGCTGTTTTGAACAATTAAGGGATTGTTATATCGTATTTTATTATGTATCTATTCACACATTTGTGATACATTTATTTATATATATATATATATATATATATATATATATATAACGTAACTACTTAATGAAAATATTTGTATCATAAGATATTTAAAATAAAATGTAAAAAATAATCTGTCGTGTCTATTTATTTATTTATAGTTATTGTATGGTCTATATTATACTGGTTATTCAAGACACAATGTCATCGTTGATAAAACTGTTTATTTAAAAGAATTTAAAAATCAGTATTATAATTCAATATAATAATAAAATTAAATGTTCAAAAGATTCAGTTATTGTAACTGTAAGAAATATTAGAAAATGTATTTTAAAAATAATTTATAATGAATGGATGTTATTAACTATATCAGTATAGGGCTAAAGTATAAAAAGATATTTATAAATTTGAACCAATAAGCTAAACTTTCAAAAGTATACTAAATTGTCATATTATTTCATGTTTTAAGATTGTTAAATAATATAACCATTGATCAAAATAAACCAACTTTCACAAGACTTACCTTATTCCAAAGTTAAAAAATCATTTTAAATATATCCAAAAGTTCAAATACATACACCAAATCGACGCACGTCCAAACTACCGACTGTGGAAACGCCAGCTTTTCAAATACTACAAATCGGTGACAGTCTGTCTGTTACAAGACTGACAAAAAGTCTCTCCAGAGAAATCCACGGAACAACCGTGAGCTGCGCGCGAGGAGGAAAGAAGGACGCGGGAGTATATCAGTTGACGGCTTTTTGCCCTGGCGCCCCGAATTCAACGCTCCCGTTGTCGCAGCGGCCTTGGAAGCAGGTGACGCTAACGCGATGATTGATAAGTGAATTTGGACCTGACTAATTGTGAGATTGAGTTGGATTATTGTACGGAAAGTTTCGGGTTTCAATTGATAATTGGTTTGTTGTAATAAAAAAAGACCTTGCCAATGTACTAAATATTGTAGTTGCTTCCTGATAATCGAATTTGCCTTCATTTAAATTTACGTTATGTTAGTTGCTGTTAACTTTCATCATACTATCTACACGGTTAAAAATTAAATTTAATCTACAGTTATTATGAAAAATTTAATTCCATCAAGTATATTAATACAATTTTATGCAGAATTAATATTATTTTTAATATGTACTTTATGGATATCTACTTTTAATACTGTACATTAACTTAATCCAATTTTAAAAAAAATATGCATAATTGATTGCCAGTTCTGCATGAAAAAAATTGATCTATTGCAAGTTGACCATTTGAACATTGCGGTGAAAGATGAGGTGATCTATATTCGAAAGCATTCTTCGCATATTGTTCATAAGAACTAAAAGTAATATGGATATAGTTTTATGAAAATTATTTTGGTTTCGTGAATATTGCTATTATTCTGAAAACAGTATTTATTTTTCTAATATCATGTAAAAAATAGTTACGTGTAACTCGCTATTTCTGAAATAAAATTTTGTACCCGAAACAATAAAGTTATGGTACACAATTTATAGTCTCTTGTAGATGATCAATTGCGGAATTCAGATTTTTTGCCGACGCATAACGTTTACGACCTTATGAATAACATACCGTTATACTATGAGCATACCAAAATAGAATCTTACGATGAGAGTCTAAAAATTAATTAAAACTGATTTATATTTTAGCAATAGTTCGCGCCACTTAATGTCTGTTACGCAACGCATCTTAAAAACTTTAATTCAGATCTCAATTCGCAAGTGCAAAACAATGAGTCACCGCTAAAGAAACAAATTTTACTATACTGTACGTCCAAACCGTTCGTTTTATTTACATTTTGAGAACCTCCTGCAATCGCGTAATCTCACAACGCGGTTTCACTTTTCTCTTGTACCTAAAATATATATTATACCCAACGACGTCGCACTGTAAAAAAAAAAAAATTCTTCGCAAACCATAACTGTGCAAACAAAATTAAGAGGATCATCGCCGCGCGAAATGCGAAGTTTAATTGAAACGTTGATCTCGCACGCGATTCGCAGCGATGAGGTCTACTTATTACCTTGCAGTCCTCCTTTCCCGTACTATATAATAAAACACGCGCGAGCGCACGGAGAGTTGATTTAACGGTGCGACACGTAGCTAATTAACCGACAGCGTGTCTTAATTATGGATTCGCGCGGTAGGGAAAATCTCTGTTATTCGGACGATGCTAATAACCGTGAAAGCTGTGCGAGAGATGAATTCAAGGTAATTAGAGGTTCGAGCGGTATATACTGTAAATAATTGTATGGACGATGGTTATTGCGACGTGTTAGAGATGCGATGAGTGTTATTGGGGGTATTGGCAAAGATTTTTGATTATGCATTAGATTAAACATTGATTAGGGTGAATATTTGAAGATTTTAATATTGATGGAACGTTTATTTCGAATGAAACATTTTCCCAGATAAAATTAGAAAGAACTGAATATAGAGCTTTACACGAAAGAAGGTACAAATAATTATAATAACATGAATTACTATATATGTATAAACCTCGTTGTTTCTTGTTTGTTGTCTATTTCTCGTCTATATAAATATAAGTAATGCATATAATTATTCGTATTCATTCCGAGTTTTTTTTCATTTGAAACCCCGGTAAAAAAAGTTTAGCTAAAAAAAAAAGCTGTAAGTAATAGGTGAAAAATATAACTGTAATGCATGGATTTC
>JAYJLV010001910.1:0-10492 GCA_036873485.1 Torymus texanus | reverse complement strand
CACACACACACACACACACACACACACACACACACACACACACACACACACACACACACACACACACACACATACCTCCTCCTCTTTCTTCTTCTCACCGCGTGAAAGTCATTTCTCTTACGCTTCTTGTCCTCGACGCGGTCTAGTTTATTACTGACAAACAGAACAATTGAACGCGCGCTAATTGATTCGTTTCCTACACACGCCATTGAATTATCAGCGTGGGGTTGCCTCTTTTCAGGCAGCTCGCGCGCGATGAAAGAAATTCCTTCGGCATTTTTGCGCGCGTTTGGTCGCGAGACTGTATACGCTGGCGAAATGATTGTTAGTCAGAAGTAGGAATTGCGGTAATTGGGTTCGAACGATGGTTTAAGATAGATAACTGCAGTTCTAGGAAAAGTATTAAGTTAAGGTTTATTTATAAGTTGTGTGGGATACCACGGAATCAGCTGGATTAATTGATATTTAACATTGACCTGTTGAACAGTAATATGTCTTTAAATACTTTGTAATTATTTTTAAGAGTTTTCTATAAATAAATTTATTACTGTATACTTAGTTATATATTTTTTAAACTTCAAACAATAAACTTGAATATGAAGTGAACTGGTGATGGTAGCTGAAGAAGTTTATATGAACTATAATATGTTTTTGTATCTTGCGTATATCGACGTGAGAAAACGTGACAAAGTTTCAAAGTGGTTTATTAAAATGCAAAGACGAACTTCGAATCTTTATAATCTTTAATAATGTTTCTAAGATCTAAATATATTCATTAAAACCATGTATGCAGATGAATTTCATTAGTCAGCCAGTCTTTATAATGAATACAAATTGTTAAGTAGCAAATGCATCATGTAAGATAGAGACAAATACTAAGATTAAAGGATATACAATATGATTTACATATGAAGAAGAATGAAGTAGTACAGAAGATGCCGGTAGAATTAAGAATCACAAAGCTGAAGATAAAAAAAAATCGTCGGCTTTCGCACTCACGCTTTCACAGATATACAACCGCGTACAACGCGTGCACGTTGTTCAGGCCACACGATCGAAAGAAAAAAAAAATCAAGAACGCCGACTTTTTTCCAAAGAATCGCACGCACCACATGCGGCGAATGAAAGAGGACAAAAAAAATATATATATATATATATATATCAGACTGCACTTGCTCGATTCGCATTGCAAGTGTATACGTACGCGAGGAGACAGCGTCGAGTTTTTTTTACGGAGTAAAGATTAATATCGGTCGTATTGTTTATGAGCCGTTTGAGTATATACGCGTGTGTGTGTTTATATATACTCGAGGACGGAATTTATTCGGTGGAGCTTAATTAAAGCTTTTTGCACGAGACATGTATGATCGGGGGAATCGAAAATTATGGTGACTTTTTTCGGCTTACTGGTTTTCCGGTTGACGGCATTGCGCAAACAAGCGAGTATAAACGTCAAAAGTGGATTCCGTGGCGAGGTGGACGAAACAAACAATGAAAATAACTTATTAATGAGATGTTGAATGTGTCGACGTGGTATAATGTTTGTTGAATAGAAATATGAATAAAAAATTGTAAGTATAATGAATGTTTAAATATTTTTCAAATAAATTATTATAAAGAATTTTTAATGTATTATTGTTTTATTTTCCATAGAAGTGAATAATTCGAAACTACATCTTATATACTTTATCAAGAATCAGGTCTGTAAATTTTTTCCCCTTGTTAGCACACCAAAATAAAGTTAAGCTCCTAAGAACTTTCTTCGCGATTTTGGCAAAACAAATGTCTTCATCTGCTCATTTGTCTTCCTTTTAAAACGACTCCACTTATTATCCATTTACGCATACGTGCCGTGTTCGTCGTATTCATATCAAGATCCAAGGAAGCTGCGGTCGGCTAATAAAACTTTCAAAAAAGCCGCGTGTGTTGCATTAAAAAGAAGCTTGTTTCTTGAGTAAATAAAAAAATAAAGTGATTAATTTATTTATGCATTACATTGTCAATGACAGTTAGGACATCAATTAAAATCACAAATTATTAAGTATTGTAAATATTATTGCGCGAATATACATAATTATGCTCGAAGTCGAATCGAAAACGTTTAAATTTAAATGATTCAATTTATTTATATGTATCGATAAAAATTTACATAATCTTTGTATTTTTTCTTTATGTAACTATACGGCTGGTGTAATATTGATTAAAACCAAATGTTTCGATACAGTAATGTAATTTAAACAATTCTCACCAAAATTTTTTAACGACGTTTTTATAAAAGTTGAAAATTATTTTATTATATTATTCTTATATTTTAATTAATATAGTTAACACATCATATTACTGATAGTTTTACTTTACTTTTATTCCACGAAACCACAATTTTTTATTAAAGAAAAATATAATATACACCCAAAAACACTTGAGTGTACAGAAAGAAGTGAAATATACGCAAAGGAGAGCGCAAGCTTTGTTTCACGCAACGAGAAACTGATAGTTCGCTCGCAGTGTCTGCGGTACCCTGGATGAATGTGACTCTCTACGCACGCTCCGGCGATAAATCATAGCAAAGTAGTCAAAGACTTTCAAGGTTGCGATTGACACGTCTGCTCTAATTATGCGGAAAAAGAATTGTATTTGGAAATAGTATTGTGAGTTTAAAGTGAAGGTATATGAAAAAATAATTAATGTTTTTTTATATATGGATTAAATTAAGAACAAAATTTAGTCTTAGAATTATTTAAAAAAAAACATTGTTATTTTCACTTTTAATGTCGTTAATGAATGATGTGAATAAATTTCAAGTTCGTGTTTGTACCAATAAAAATATTGTCCTAAAATTCTGTATAAAATACTACAAATTTAAATATCTAATATAACTCTAAAAATAATCAAAGTATTTAAATGAAATTTTATGCATACATTGCCTACATCACACACAAAAGCGCAATAACTGGAGAAAAATTGGCTTAATCGTCTTGAAATTTGGTGAAAAGGTAGAATTTGGATATCTTTTGTCTGAATGCTTTCGACAAAATGTTTGATCCACAAATTTTAAAGATTTTTGCGGTTAAAATTTTAACGTTAGAATCTTATTGTCGTCATTTGAATTCAACTATTCTTTCCCCAAAAGAAACCAGTCACAATCACTATGTTTTTCCTCTCACAAACCTTACCTTTCGTCTCAAATCATTACTTCCATCCCACCCCAATACCACCGACTTTGCGTAACGTCACTCCGCTCTATTAGCCCGTCAGTCAACAGTTCCCGCGCACGCATCACATCGACGGCGCGACTTTCTCCATCATATTACACTCTACACTCAAGCATTGACAAATGCAGGAAGCGGGTGGTCCTACGTGTATACACACATATCGTGCGCCTTGGTATTGAGACGTCGCTGTTCTATACGCCTTATAACGATTTTCTGCACTTGGATGATTACATCGGAAGGGAAGGTGTGCGCATGCGTGTGTATATGTATATGTATACAGCAGCAAAGTGGAATCAAGTTCCGCGAGAGCGATGCAATCACTCACCTCGAGACGGGCTAATCCTCTTCGGTAGTGCGTGTGTATGTGTGTGTGTGATGAAACAGGTATACAAGATGATTTGCGCGAAGGAAAACGTTTGCTATTTACTAGGGAATGATATCGTGAGGTGGTTTAGGTGTCCTGATGCGGATTTGGAATGATGTGGTAGTAATGGTTTATAGTAGGTCTTATGAGATGCCGCGTTGATTATGTGAACGAGTATGTTATGAGAGGATGTTTATACGTGGGAATGATTGCAGAGAGACTACGATAACATCTTTCTCTTTAATACTGAAAATATATGTCAATTTTCGAATAAGTTTATACATTTCAAAGGTTTTAAAAACTAATTGATAATGTGTTTATGAACTAATTATATGTTCTTTGTTTACTTTCTGAACTTGGTTTCTAAATTTATTGCTGAACATTAAATTTTAAATCCTTGTTAAGAAGAAATTATTTATGTAAGTAGAATTTACAGAACATTGATTGATGATTCTTTTTGTCATTGAATTCTAGAATCATTTGATACTTGTTGAAGAACAAAAAAAAAGTAGAACAGATATCCAATGATTCCAAAGTAAAGGATGCCTTGCGTACATGTACGTATGAGCAGAACGGTATTTAGGGCAATGTGATAAACAAGTTTATTATGGTTACTTTTTATTATTAAGAGAATCAAACGAGATCGCAACTAATATAAGAACTTTAGTTTAGCTGTATTAATATCCGGTTCATTGATTCAATACGAATTTTACTTATGCACTTTTTGAAAATTAATAATGATCAGTAAAATGATTTTTATTGATATTATTTGTTAAGAACTTTTCTTAGTTTTTAATTAAATGGAATATAAAATATCCGAAATACTCTCTAATTTGTCAACTATTAGAAACCGATTAAAAATTGATCTTAAACAAACTATATAATATATCAATACCCTTCCGTTATTTAACGCATTAATTGTACGTATTTTTTTACAATTGATAATTCGACAAACTATGAAACAAAAACATATACGTGAACGTCCTCTTATTGATTCAAATTTCATGCTCCAAAGCATCCAAGAAACATTTTGTATATTCTTTTATATTTTATTTATTGTTATTTTACTTTTCTTTTACGTATACTAAAGTTATACTCGTAAAACCACAATATTGCGAAAAACAGTTCTTAATGCTAAAACCATGTAGTTCATTTCATAGAATTCCCTATTTCCACAAGGACAGACACTTAATCAAATACTCAACGATCACACGCCTCAAACCTCACCCATTGTATACTTGCAAAATGAATCCATAATGTTCAAACTCGCTGCTGCTGCTCTCTTGTACACCCAACAACCAAACGAATGAAAGAAAAAAAATCCCCCATAGAGAAACCAAGAAACTCTGGCCCTCCCGTTGCTCCAGATATACACTTACACATACACACACAGCCAAACAGGCTATATGCACGCGTATTGCAAAACAAACAGGGCACGCGCGTGCATTAAAAGCGTCGGCGCGGCGGCGGCGGCAGCGCGCGAGTTTTAAAGGTTCGACGTTGCGCCCATTGTGTTCGTTCGCGGTAATCCCGTGTACGCGGCTCCCAAAAGGTCGTAAGAAAATACCGCGCTAAATCAATCTCTCCTGTGTGTATGTGTGTGTATCTGTATACAACATACGCGAATCGACTTTCATTATGCAAAGCGTTGGGGTTTAAATCATCGTCGATCGCGCAAACAAATCACGCGCGCAAGTTGCTTTCACCCGCTCGGGAAACGACAAATTCACGAGTGCGTATTATGGAGCCCTTTGAATGAAAGAAAGAAAGAGAATTATTGTACGAGGCCAGCAAGAGTAACAACGAACGGATGTGTCTACTACTCGTGAGAGATCGAAGGACGACGCGTTCATCGGAGACGTGGAACGATATAAAAGGAAGCAATGAATGCGAACGCGCAGGTGGATCGTTCGTTCTCTGTCTTTGCGGATCTGTGAGGACGATGGAGGATGGATTGTACACCGGGCATCAGTGATCGGCAATCGGTCGGTTGTTTTGGTTTCAATGGGTTCGAAGTGATGAGAATCTGAGCATAGACATTTGTATTCGGATAAATAGGAAAGTTTATAAAGTGGAGCTTTGATTAACGACTTTTTCCTTTATAGGTGCATGAAATTAATATTGAAAGATGTTTTAACCGTGCGTATTCGATAATGTTTTTATATATAAGCGGTTCTCTATGAGAAATATAAATACCTGACTAGACTATTCAAAATTATGAATAACAAATTCCGACTTGAATTACAATGACTGAGGAACAGTAATTGACATAAGACAGTTTTTTTGCAAGATATATAATACATAGATCGCTGATACTGGGCTCGAGAACGTTTTTCATTGTCGAAGCCTTTCAAGATATCTGTCTAGAGTTGCCTATGTCTACATGAGAGTATTAGCTGGTAAATGCGTTCTTTCACTGCGGCCTTAAGAGAGATTTATGCTGGTTTACTATTCAGATACTTGTAATACAACGTTGCTTGAAAAGCACCAACTCTTCGAATTATTGTTTAGCCTTTACATACATTTTCAACTCTTTTAAACACCGTATTTCGTACATGTTAACGATATTTTCGTCACTGTCAATTTTAATTCAGACGCTTAAACCTTATCAAACTGGGAATTTATATTCTATGGAAGATAGAAAAAAAAGTAATCCAACGTGTAATCAAATTATCTCCTTCTAAATAACGATCTACCTAATATACCGACCAGCTTTTTCCGATCGCTAAAGGAGAAATTTTCTCGCAGCACACACACACACACACAAGTAGCCATTACCGTGTGATAAATAATCGATCGAATCTCCGTGTGCTCGCGCGCGACGACAGCCATCGATGGGCTAATAAATTACCCTGCGCGAGCAGGAAAAATTCATAGATCAACTTAACGAGCAATTCCGGATGCTCGCTTGCTTGCTTGCTTGCTTGCTCGTTCGTTCGTCGAGCAAATTGCGAACGGCGTCCTTTGTATATACCTGAGCGCGCGCGCACGCGAGTGACCCGGTTTTCTCCTGTCAGCGTAGTGTGCGCACGGCAAAAAGCACGGCGACACGATTTTCTCTCTCTCTCTCTCTCTCTCTCTCTCTCTCTCTCTCTATCCCCCTTTCTCACACAGAAGAGAGAAAGAGAATCTAATGGACGAAGGATGAATTGTGCGCATACCTTTGCCATGCGGTGTGTGTATATATATATATATATATATATAAAGAAGATACGAGCAACCGCAAGAGTCATTAAATCGCTATGGGTTGGTCAATAATCGCGATGTGTGTGTATGTGTGTGTATATAGATGCGAATGGCTTTATGTTGCGCCGTGTAATTTGGTTAATTTCTGTCATTTATGGGGAGTGAGAGAAGAGACGCGATAAAAATGCAATGCGATGTGAGAAGAGAAAGGAGACGCGAGGTGGTGTGTTATTTTTCTTGATTGCCCCGTGCATCGTGGATGAATTATTCAAGCTGCGATTGGTGCGTGTTTCGAAATGTGGATAATAATTAGAGGAATTAGGAAATTAAATACGTTTCCATGCGGAATTTAATGTTAGAGCAATGCGCTGCTTAGTCTATTACTTTAAAGCATGTAGAAATTAAAAATGCGCAAAATTACTCTGCCGAATTTCACGTGTATTATACATAATTTTCAATTCAATTTCACGGTTCATTACGAACACATTATCGCGGAATTTTTATTTTATCAGCAACTTCCACAGTCACTTCGACATCAATAACCGAAAATATCAAACGATTTCGTAAACGCTATAAATCCTATAAAACCTCCGTTATTCCCCCAAATAATTGCTTACACACATACACTACCCACCAAATAAATCATTACCGCAGCATCAACGAAATTCCCGATCACACATAGGTTCTCTCTTCCCCATCCGAGCAATTAAAATGTTAATCAAAGCGCAAGCGAAAAATCAAAGAAAATCGCCGTCCACGTGTGTGATGTTATAATAATTGCCAGTTGCTCCACACACGTATAAGCAGCTCAACAATATGGATACAAGACCACACAGTACGCGCGTGGCGGTCCAGTGTGTCAGGAACGCGTACGCGTGTATATAATGACCCGGTGTTAGTTAGACGATCTAATACGCCGTGTCGGATATAGGACCAGACTGAATCGTTTCGGTAATAACAGGCATCGCGCCGTGTCGACCCTTCGTCGGGACCTCTTCGCTTGGTTATTCTATACACGTGTGAGGTTTCTGTTTGTTTGTTTTTTCGATTTTTACGGGTTCTGGTATATATAGGGGAACGCAGTGTAGGTGAAATTGAATGTTGATCGTGTGTGTATATATATCTGTGGATTCCCGGAATAACCGAATAAGTCCACTTTTTTTTTTTTAAAATCGAGGTAACCTCGGATTTTGTATCGTCAAATAGGCCTTTTTCATTTACCATTTTCAGTAGTAGCAAAAATATTGCCGTAAAGTTACAATTCACCCGAAATATAACCAGATAAGTCCATTTTTCAAATTTTCTGCTGGGAATAACCGGATAAATTCATCATTTTTTTCGTTTATCGTACTTATCATTTATTTTATCTATTCAAATTCAATGTGAATATAATGGGTTATATATATATATATATATATAAAAAATGGTCGTAAATTTAATAAAAATGTCAGAATAATAGAAATTTCTTGAGTAAGTTAGGAGAATTCATTGAACAATAGCTAATTTTGTAATTTATTGACCCGTTTGATAATTACGGGTAAATTAAAGAATACGCTCTAAAATAAACGCGAACCGTATTATCAGATAAGTTCACAGTTCCCGGAATAACCAGATAAGTCCATACTTTTGTTGAGTTCTTACTCGGTTTGAACGCATCAGAAAATGTATAATCTGTTCAAACCACCGTGTAAATATGTTATATAAGTTTGAACATTAAAACCCGTTTTTTCTTGGTAACTCGAAAAGTGGACTTATTCGGTTATTTCAGAAAGCCACAGATATAGATATATGTGCGTATGTTTTAGCGCTGAATTGTTGGTTTGGTCTTTGGCGAACGGCTGATTGGAATGTTTGATCAATGCGGTGCGAAGTGTGTCAGTGTAATGTTATACGGCATACATATTTTATTATATCACGATAATGAGGTATCGTGCGACAATGTCTGCTGGGTATGTCAATATAAAGACAATAACTTGTATGAAACAATTAATTTCAGCTACCGATGTTAATCTTAAGTGAAATTATGTAGTAATATATCTATACAAGTATATTAACAAATGTTGATAGTAAAAGCAAATAAATGACAGCTGATTAATGAAATAAAATTTACGACTCTGCTTATAATCTGCTCATTTTTTATGAAATTGTATATAAAAACGATAAAGATCCATTGCATTTAAAAACATCTATGTTATATATAAAAACAAAGAAACATATTTCAAGCTTTCAAAACAGCAGAACTCATTAGAAAACTCCTTGTCACTTCCAACCACACCAACTGTCAATTATACCTATATATCCCGCGTTGCCACAGTTTACATTTCACACACGAGCATTTTCGTAAAACTATAGAGAAACCCTCTCTATATATACAAGCTAAATGTATTACAGCGCGAAACAACCGTGCGAACTACCGATAGAACTGTCCAGGCACACACATACATATACCACTGTCACTACGGAAACAATTCGCTCAATTGCGACGAACGCTCGTCGTCATCATCCGACGCTCTATTACAGCCATCTCCTGTCGTCCAAAGTTCTCACGGCAGTTTGTTTAGCGCACATACACATACGTGTGTGTGTGTGTGTATATATATAAAAGAGTTCGAAAATGTGTTAACAAGATGTTATACGATGACGAGAGCAACGCGCGGGGTCATATCGCGCGTAATAATATGCGCGGTTACCGTTATTCGCGCGCGTGCGCGCGCGCGAGTGAGTGAGAGCGTTATCGGTCCGGTCGATCTTATCGGTGTGTGTGTGTGTGTGTGTGTGTGTGTATATAGTGTGCGAGGTATAACACACGAAGTGTTCGATGGGAATGTTTGGTGCCGTTGTAAAATTACCCAGGTATTACGAGGTTGTTTACGGGTAATATTTAATTTAGGCAATTTTGAGACAATGCGATGTGATGTTTGGCCTGAATAGGTAACCGTAATTTAATGAGAGGTTTATGTATGGTTAAGGGTATTTTTTTAATGAAAATTCGGGTTAAGGGATTGGTTGGTTGTCAATTTATGTAGGTTGATAAGTTTATATGGAAATTTTTATTGATTGTTCTGTTTTGCAGTTATTTCATATAATGGGTAATTTTAAAATTGTTAACGTAAAAAAACATTTATCCTTAATCTTACCGATTGGGGAAAAGCTGAAGTGGAAGTATAAAATATGAATAGAAATACATTTTGTTTTTAATGGATGTAACATATATCTAAATAGTTTTCTTTAATGCATCCTAATTTATAATCAATTATGTGAACAGTACAATGAATTATTTCTTTTTCTTCATGTTTATTAAAAGAAAATCTTACTGTAATTGGAGAGTAACGATACCCTATTCGAGTTAATTTTTCAGCAATTAATGCAATTTTAATTAAAATGATATACAGTCAAATTACCATTAAAATCAACTAACCCTGCGCAAATAATCATCCCATTAAAAAATCTTCCTTAACGATCGCTAATTTTCATTTATTTACAAAACCATTTCACTCTCTCAAACGAAACTTCCTCGCGCGTATGAACACAATTTCGCTCTTATATGCGAACCAGACGCATACTCTTCACTACTTCCTGAAGTTAATTAGTAGTTACGCAGCTCTGCGCGCGTTTTTGCACCGCTTCATACTTATATATATATATATATATATATATATATATATATATACACACACACACATATACGAAATCATATGCGCGTGCACTTAGGCTACGTCGTGTGTATACG
>JAYJLV010001899.1:0-10492 GCA_036873485.1 Torymus texanus | reverse complement strand
CGCTTTGGAGTCCGGTAGTCAAGAGAGCGCAAATCTATCGCTGTCGCAAGGGCTCGTACGATGCGTGCGGGAGTGGGGAGTAAACGTACACAAATATATAAATCTATGAGTAGCGTGATCGTTTACATGATACTGTACAGTATGATATGTATACATTCAACAATAATAATAATAATAACAATAAGGACATCCCTGATACTACGTAATAGTCTAGTTGAGCACTTTTCCGTGCTACCGGGTGCGTCCCCAGGTTGTGGATCGGGGAACGGCCAGTCAAGGTTGGCCTGCCGCGAATACTGTTAATAAGTGGCCGCGAACAAAGGAATGGTGAAAATGGTGCAATGAATCTACAGAGCACGAGTGGGCTGCGGCGATGGCTTGAGGATATTCCGTCTAGGCTAGTCAAGGGGATTGTAGGTAACTCCTCAATCTGAGTGTTGCGCGAAGGCAGTACCTAACCTCTGCAATAGTAATATTATGGAGCGTAAGACGCTGAAATATGGGCAAAGTCCTAGTGAAAGTGCATGTTTTCACAGTGGGAAGACCTCTTGCGTACTCACCGACCGGAGCCAATGAAAGGGTTGAACCAGGCCAGTCGGGCGTAGCCATGAAGGATTATCTGGTCAGTATTTCCTTATACCCGAAGATGCGTAGGGTAAATCGCACACCGTCTAGCCTGAAGTTGGGGTTAGGTGCTCGGGACGGACCCGACATCTCCCACTCGATAGGGGTGACGCTAAACCTTTTGATTCATTATGGCGCGGGCCTATCCCGTAGCTTTTTTCTGTAGAGTCACCAGATGTCGATAGGGTCTACCATCCGACAAACCGCTTCTCGGCTTCGGCATCCATAACTAAGGCTAATATAAGGCCGGGATAGAGGTCACACTGAGGTGGGGCTCCCATGATGGGCGAACCGTCTTAATAAATCAAGAGATACAAGATTAAAGAAGACAACAGGAATCGAGGTTCGGAGGTTCACAAAAAACAGAACAGGCAAGAAACGGGTGTTCCAACCATCACTGACAATGAGTCTCTTTTACCGGGAACCTTTGATACTTTTCGCCGTTGAGGAGGAAGCTTGTCGAGCTTCTTCAGCGTCTCTAACTCCATCAGTGAACCTGGCTCGACGGTAAGCATAGCAGAGACATCCACGACGGAACACAAATATGAGAAAATAGTAAAGTATATGCATCAGTAAATCGTAAAAATGGAAAAGGTCACGGCGAAACAGAGAAACATCTCTATAGTCGTGAAGAGTGGACTACAGAGGCTCAAGCTTTGCTATCCGAGCTCACACGCATCAGAGTAGAGGACTCCACCCAGACTGACCCACCCAGGTCCTCCGAACAAGTCCGAAGTCCTGAAGATAGTCCGGAGCTACTAGCTCAGGCTGAGAAGAAGAAAAAAGCCCCTAGCTGTAGGGATGGATGCCAAAGGCGGAGTCGCAGGCAAATGAAAGCTGGGCAAGAACACGGACGACCCCGAGGAGGGCTGGCGAACAGCGAAGAAGATGAGGAAAAAAATAAGAATAAGTTGACTGTAGGACAGGAGATATTAACGGACGCGACGGACACTTATAGAACTGTGGGACGAGGACCGCGCTCGATCCACAATGCCACTAGACAACGGAGTCGAGTGGTGTTGATCCAGCCCTCGGCCCAAACAGCCGAGGGTAGAAGATGGCCATCTGCGAGTTCGACAGACGAGACGTAACACGCCTTCTTCAGTTGGGACATATTTAATTTGAGTTTGTCAGCTGCCGACTCAGGGCACGTCAAATGGTATCAAGATGTTACAGGTGCCTCGGTTAAGGACATCACCGGCAGGACTGTACTGGACGGGACAGACGAGACTGCTGCTGGAAATGCGGCCAGAAGGGACCCGCGGCTAAGGCCTGTTTGGGTGCTCCCTCCTCTTTTCTCTGCTCATTGCCGTGGGAGGGGGGGGAGGGGCAGGATGATGGCGCACGTGCCGGGCAAAGGCAAAACAGAAGACTTCACGCCCATGATAAATATTGCGACGGTCCTTCAAGATAACCTGAACGGCAGTAGGTTGGCGCACGACCTGTTGCCTCAGATGGCTATCGAGATGGGTGCGGATGTGATACTAATAAGCGAACCGTACAGAGGCAGAGATACACCTACCTGGTACATAAATCTCTCCCGCTCCGCGGCGTTGTGGATTCAAGGGAGCGCTGCATGGCGGATAACGGGCCATGGCAAGGGCGAAGATTACATTTGGGTAATAATCGCTGGCATGACTTACGTCAGCATACATCTCACTCCGAACTGCACCGCCGCGAAGTTTCAACGGAAAGTGGCAGCCCTTGAGGTCGCGTTGCAGGGCTTCACCGGCGACGTGGTTTTCGCGGGGCATGCCAACGCCAGGGTCATCGAGTGGGGCATGACCACGACGAACAAACGTGAACGGCTGCTGTTGGAGATGGCCGCGAGGCTAGATCTAACAGTGGTTAACGAGGGACGGGTGACGACGTACAAAGACCCGGTTTTGGAGAATTCATTCCGGACCTGACCTTTGTGACGGACGGGCTTCTCCCGAGAGTCAAACAATGGGGTATGTTCGAGGGTAATACAGCTTGCGATTATCAGTTCATCCTCCTCGGCTTGACGGACAGTACGGAACCGGGACGAAAGCCCATTCCACTCCCCGTGGGGTATAATCTTAAAAAACGAGACAAGGACAAACTGACGGCTGGATACTGAACCAGACCCGATAACGGTTGTCCCCGGAGTATGATGGGCAGGGAAAAGGCCGAGAATCGGGTGAAGGCGACGGCGGGGCTCTTGAGCAGGCTCTGCAACAAAGGACCGGTGTACTGGTGTACGGAGGAGATCGCTGGCCTCCGGCGGGAATGCTTGCGGATCCGACGACGGGTCCAGCGTTCTCGTGACAAGACGGACGCGATAGCCTGTTCAGAGGAATATCGTATCATTAGAATCTGCAACAGAAATATTTGTCAGCCGTATAAACAATGATCAATTAGGAAATTTGTATCTGTTCGATAAATTTGAAATACTCATAACTGCTGCAGTTGGATTTGCCATTTATGTTTAAGCTAGGACAGTTGTCACTTTGTTTATTCGGAGAATTGAGATATCCTAGTAAAGAACTCGCAGGTATAATACATAATACTTGTGTTGCATCACTGGCTATTTCAACCGTGGAAACATCATCAACATCATGAGTCTTCGTAAATATGTTTGAAAAATTATATTGATCTTTATCTCCAAGCGTCAAATCAAGAATGCCATTTAAGATAATATAAAGTATTGATATTAAGTATTTATTTTTAGTATCTTTTAGATTGGTATTATTAAATTAAATAGTCCATTCATTAATAATATTTACCAACCATTGTTTGAAGCTTTCAAAGTACATGAATCAACTATCTGTCATTTGTCATTTTGTCCAAGTACTACCCTTATATCGCGGTCACGATATGCATCACGTAATCATCGATTCCTTTCTTTTCCTAACGGGACTTCTGGTGACGTAAGCAATGACGAACCATTCCCTTTAACCCTCATAGGTGCTCCAGAATGTTCATTACTTACGTTAGCATAACTTTGAGGTCTTTAGAATCCTCATAGGTACAACATACCTATCACCGCATCATACGTGAGCAGCGATATCATTGGTGTGACCTAACGCGATTAGGTTAGCGCGAATTATGATTAATAATTCTTAATATATTTAAGATAAAAGTCCACCAAATAAGTGTAACTATGTAAAAATCGAAAACTCAAAGAAAAAATCGTGATTTTTCGACTGAATTTTTATAAAAGCGATTTCTTGTTCCTTTAATAATTTTCTACATGCCTAAAATCTATATAAAACGTGACCTTGATGACTGAACTTAAAGTAAGTCAGGTTATTATTATCTCCAAAATTTTTGAAAAACAAAATGGTGGCCGACATGACAATTTTTTTCAAACTTGACGTATTTTATTGTCATAAACTATGGACTTTAACTTTCCGAAGAATAAAAATGTTGTAACGGAATCGTTTACTAAAAGATTAAATAAAAAAAAAAAAAATTTTCTTTTCTCTTTAAATAATAATAAAAATATATATATTTTTTTCTCTCTTCTTTTCGAACTAAAGTCGTAACCCCTAATACACTAGCACCATTTCGACAACAGAGTATAGAGGGTTGAGTTTTTGACCTGCGTCTACCAAGATTTTCAAACTGTAATAAACACGACCGCGCTAAGTCTGTTTGGAAGCCCTTCGTAGTTTCCCTTTTTTTATACATGCATTTTCTTTTCTTTTTGGAAATACCGAATGGAAAATTTTGTTCATCTTAGTAATAAAAGAGACCGTTGGAGAAATTTGTATTTGCCACGTTTACTAGCCATATGTTTCTTAAGAGGCCTTATCCCCCCTCGAGAAACTGCGTAGGAACTTATAATGTTCATAGTTGTTTAATTACCGTATGTTTTTAAACTCTGATAAAATATTTTAATTATAATAAATTTTTTCTATGTTCTCAACCTAATTTCAAATCATTTAAGATTTAACAAAGTAAGATTTTATCAAGAAACCAATAAAAATTACAAGTTCAATAACTGAAATTAATTCAAAAATAGCCTATTATATAATTTAAGATAACATTTTTGTTTCCATTATTTTTTCTCTATTACATATTTAGTTAATAATAATTATAAACATTGTATAGCGTCCAAACCGTATAGATTTAATTTAAACTTGCGAATTCTATGTATCTAATAATTTTTACTTTTGTACTAATTTTTTATGCTGTTAATTTAAGGTAACAAATAACTAACAATCTTTCTATGACCTATAACTTCCGTTGTAATTAACTTAGAAATCACCGTTCAAATTTGTAATACTTTACTAGAATAAAATCTATTAAAGTAACTTAATAAATAAATTGTAAACACCCGAATGGCAAAAGCTAATAAAAACCCTTATACTTTCCCTGCCTTATTTGTACGCGACTAAAAAGTAAAATGTTCAATAGTTTCTACATATACACCTATTCCACACCCAACATTTAACCTTGCCTGTGTGACACTCTCGATCGAATGGGCACTAGCTAATAAAGATCGTAGTGTCGCACAACGAACCAAAAAGGTATATGCGATTGAATTGTCAAAGGCTAATAAAAATCCTTATACTTTCCCCTACCATGTGTATTTAGTAGCAGGGCAAAGTACCTAAAAACTTTTTACATAAAACCCCATTCCTTTCCGTCTAGCTCTCATTTTCGATCGAATGGGCACCAGCTAATAAAGATCGTAAGTGACGCTAGACATTCCTTGACGTATACGCGGTTGAATGGGCAAAAGCTAATAAAAACCCTTATACTTTCCCTGCCTTATATGTACGCGACTAAAAAGTAAAATACTCAATAGTTTCTACATATACAGCTATTCCACACCCAACATTTAACCTTGCCTGTGTGACACTCTCGATCGAATGGGCACTAGCTAATAAAGATCGTAGTGTCGCACAACGAACCAAAAAGGTATATGCGATTGAATTGTCAAAGGCTAATAAAAATCCTTATACTTTCCCCTACCATATGTATTTAGTAGCAGGACAAAGTACCTCAAAACTTTTTACATAAAACCCCATCCCTTTCCGTCTAGCTCTCATTCTCGATCGAATGGGCACCAGCTAATAAAGATCGTAAGTGACGCTAGACATTCCTTGAAGTATACACGGTTGAATGGGCAAATACTAATATAAACCGTTATACATTCCTCCCCTTTACTTTATCCCCTCTCCTTTTATATTAATACATGCATCAAAGCCACTGAAATTTCATGCGCAACTGCCTCTGATATTAATAAAAATTAGTCAAATTTCAAGAGTATCTAACCAATGCACAGAAGCCTCGGAACGCCTAGCGTTATGGTGAAATGCCTCTGAGGTTAGCGAAATCCCATATTATTTAAATTTTATTCAAGAGTAACTAACCCATGCACAGAAGCCTCTGAACTCCTAGCGTTATGCTTAAATGCCTCTCAGGTTAGCGAGATCCCATACTATTTCAATTTTATTCAAGAGTAACTAACCCATGCACAGAAGCCTCTTAACGCCTAGCGTTATGCTTAAATGCCTCTGAGGTTAGCGAGATCCCATACTATTTCAATTTTAAATTAGACGATCGCGTATTATTTATTTTTTATTTTACTACAAATCCAATTGAGCTCCGTCCCTGGTATAAGACGAAAGTCTTGCCTAAAAAGGAGCAAGATAATATTTGTCCCTACGACTTATATTATCGAATAACTACTTGTGAAGTTTTAGGACGTTACAATGTCCTAGAATTAATCAAAGAATACTCTCAAATTTTTTCAGTACTTTTCGAGACAATTTTCGATTTTTCCAAAATTACGAAATTGACATTTTCAAAAGCATTGTCAAAAAATCTAAAAAATTTGGAAGTTCTCTTTGATTAATTCTAAGATATTTTTATTCTAAGCCAATTTTTACACATCCATAGTTAATAAGAAAATAATTTGTCACGTTTGAAAAAAAAATTTATATGACGGCCATTTTATTTCGCTAAACATTTTTCACATTAAATTAATCCTATGTACTCTAAATTGAGTTATCGAGATCACGTTTCGAATGGGTTTTAGGCATGTAGAAAAATCCTTTTTAGAAAAAATTGAATCGAAAAATCTCGTTTTTTTTCTTTTAGGGGCACTTAGAACTTAAGTGTCGGAATTGCGTTCTCTGGGCGTAAATGGGTTAATATTCTCTTTAATAAATCTACGTTTTTTCATGGGTAGAAAATTTATTACATAAGAAAAATAAATAAGTTTGGTCATTATAGTTTTATTTATTGTTCAAATAGAAATTCATTTGATTGTAAAATAACATGCTTTTTCACTTGATCTTTTTTCAGGAGCAAATATTAACGCACAGACAGAAGAGACTCAAGAAACAGCATTAACATTAGCCTGTTGTGGAGGATTTCTTGAGGTTTCAGATTTCTTAATAAAAGCCGGTGCAGATATTGAATTAGGAGCATCCACTCCTTTAATGGAAGCTGCGCAAGAAGGACATTTAGATTTGGTTCGTTATTTGCTTGAATCAAATGCTAATGTACATGCCCAGACTCAAACAGGCGATACAGCATTAACATATGCCTGCGAAAATGGTCATACCGATGTAGCAGATCTTTTACTGCAATTCGGGGCCGATTTAGTAAGTACATTTTTTTGAAAATAATTAAAATATAAAAATATTTAAGTGCCCATTTCTCTATCCGGATTGTTTTTTTTTAATTTTACAGTACTTGAATCAGATACATAATTCATTTATAATCTCAACCCTTAAAAAAACTATATTGAATAAAATGCATAGTGCCTACGTAACATATTTTACTCTGTCATCCCAGAAGCAAAATGTATATTGTTTTGGGTAATAGAGAAATAAATGTCATAAATTTATAATTATGTTTATGATGTATGACTTCAAAATTTTATTTTGAAGCTTTACTTTTCAAAGTATGATTATTTTCTTGAGTTAACTTAAACATTAAGTTTTTTATCCAGCCTCCAGAAGTGCGAAACTCGTCTGACTTGATGGCAATCAAGATGCAAAAGGTGCGCAATCTGAAAACATTTTTTTAGATATTTTTCTAATGCAAAGCTGTTTAATATACTTTTGCTTCCTCCTACAGGAAACATTTTGATATAAATTTTTTGAGTCGTTGTAGAAACATGTTATAATTGTTTTCAGAGGTATTAGGAATCAAAATACATGGTTTTTGACATGGCAATTGCGAATGCAGGAGGTACTTAGATGCCGAAACCCCAAAATCTTTACGTCCCCTTAATTTCAAAACCCCTAAAACCCCGATACCCTTAAATCCCAAAACATTTAACCTCAAAATCCGAAATCCCTTAAATTCCAATACCTTTAAACGTCAAAACCCTAAAATTCCAAAACCCTAGAACCTCAAAACTCAAAACCCCTTAGACTACAAAACTTCGAAATCCTTAAACGCCAAAGCCCTGAAATTTCAAAACCCGTAAACTCCAAAACCCTCAAACTATAAAACTCTAAAATCTCAAAACCCCTGAACCTTTAATGGAATATTCTACTGTGACGGGTCAAAAAATTCATTTTTTTGCGTTTTTCAATAGATTTTTGTCATAGACTTATTATCCAACAGTCGGTTTAGTAAAATTCTAATTTTTCGACGAGATATAATGCTTCAAAGGAGTCGCTACATTCGAGCGTACTCAAGCGCTCGCGCGGAGATACGGAGCCAACGTTCGAGGCTGCTGTTTGATGTTTATACCTCTCACTACAAATACAGGTATACAATAAAGGTTTCCTTTCCGCAACTGAAAAAGGCTAATAATTAGCTTGAAAGTGGGGAGAAAAAATCAGAGCAAAAAAAAGTTACAAATCAACCGAAAACTGCAACATTAACAAACAAAGTAATGCAAGATTTGTCTCTGTATTATGGATTGGCAATTCAGGGACATCCTGATTCAATAGAGGCCATGAGGAAGGAAATATGGGCTATTTATAATCATAAGATATCGACCGATAAAAAGCCTCAGCATCATCTTTGTCCCGAAAGTGAAAATTCATGGTGTAAATGGCAACAGTATAAGGCTAATGGAAGTACATATTGTCATCCTCCTAAGTTCGATGATGAGACTCAACAAATCTTGAAGCCTATTTTTGAAGAATTGAGTCAAGATGATCTTGAAAGATGCTTAGGTTCCAACACGCAAAATAATAAAGAAAGTTTTAATGCTTGCGTTTGGCGTTTGGCATCTTAGCACGAATTTTACGCTAAAAATTTTTAGTTTTGGTGGTAATGGGGTGCCAACTTGGGTAGGAAAGCTTGCGCTTTGTGGAGGAACACGATAGCGCCCGAGTTCAGCAAGCCGAGCGGCGCACCTCTGACGCTTCAAAATATGCACAAATTGCCAAGAAAGAGGCCAGGGCAATTCAAGAACAATGCTACGATGCAGAGGAGGCATTTTGTATGGTCCTGGCATTGCTGATTAGATTTAAAGGTATGTTTTGTATAATTTTTTATACACGTAAACTTTAAACGTGTTTTCTCAAAACGACTTTTTTGCAGAGGCGTAGGTGATTTGTAAAAAAACTATTAATGATACCGATTTGAAATTTTAACACAATATTCAGTACACTTATGGCTATCGCCCCTACCTCAAATGTGTTAAAATTTTAATTCTAAACTATATTTTTTACCTCATTTCTAGCAAAAAAGAGGTGCATTTTTTAACACTTTTGTAAGAAACGCCGCCATTTTTTACTTTACGTTATAATAACATAATAGACGTAGGGACGATAGCGACACGCATACGCTTTAATAATCTTTTTTATTTTTTTGTTTCAGCTTATCAGGAGGGCTGGGATTAGCTACGCCAGCAGAAAATTGTATTTTTTGTTTACTGCAAATAAACATTAATAGTTGCATAATTAAACATTTTTATAAACCAAAAAAAAAAATTATTCTGTAGTCTTAGTATATACCTTTCAGAGAAAAAAATGTTACAGGAATATAAATTATAGTTTCCGAAAAAGAAATTCAGATACTATATCATCACAAGTTGCTTTGAATTCGTATAACATTTTTTCTAACAATTAATATTAGTTGTTGTGAAATTTAAAATACATTTAAAGTGGAAATAGTGGCAGTACATAGATTATATTACACACTATTTAAATAGCATAATCACTTACATGTAAAGAAATGCTGTTCTTTTTAATCACCAATAATTTTCGCTATAGTATAAATTCATTTGAAAAATGAAACATTGGCACTTAACCTACAACATACATATTTATGTGAATTGATATGGAAATATTCTGATAGAAAAGTATCTATTCTTGACATAATTTTAAATGATGTATAAACAAACTATGCACTTCTGAAAGTAATGAAAAGCAGGTGAGAAATTAATTATCTAAATCATTTTGTCCAAAATTTAGAAAAAAGTGGACGGATGTTTCCCGCAAAAAGATACTTTTATGTCGAAACATAAAAAATTTTTCGAAAAAGTTTTGGTTATACAATTATTTACTGAAGAGTTTTCATCATCGAACATGAATGCATCATTTACCAGTGATAATTGGCATGATGATCAAGATTCTTCTAACACTGCTACAGTAAGTCCACCTACATCTTTTGAAGTAGGATGTTTAAGAACAAAAAACAAACGAGCTCGTGAAATCGCTGTGAACCATTCTAAAGAGGAACTGGTGTTAGCGCTAAAACTTAAAGTACAAAAATAGTTAACAGATAATATTACGGAAACTGAACAAAAACTATTTACTACTTAATATATCTGTTTGAGAATGCCGTAAATTATGTGAGTAACATGCTGTGGGTAGTAAAAATAATTGTGAACAACATTGAGTAAAATTAGATTATAATATATATTAAAAACTGTCTATAAAACATAATCACTATTACATAATTACTGTCGATGGATAAT
>JAYJLV010001888.1:0-10493 GCA_036873485.1 Torymus texanus | reverse complement strand
ATTTCTATAGCCATGTTTTAAAACTGGAAGAATTTGTCTAAAATCGCCTCCTAATACTATTAATTTTCCACCAAACGTAACATCAGTATAACAAACGTCTCTAAAAGTTTGATCAACTATTTCTAGAGCTTTTTTTGGGATCATTGATGCTCCATCCCAAATGATTATATCTACTTCGCGTAATTTTGTTTGGTTTGTTTCGTATTTTAAGAAGGCAGTATCAATACTACTTAAATCTAGAGGATGTATAAATGTTCGATGACTGGTCATTCCTTTCGGTAATAAAATAGAAGCTATGCCAGTCCAAGCCATTGATAAAGTTTTTTATTTAAGGATATGAAGTAGAATATTAATGTTTGTACATACAGGGTGTCAATTAAGTCCCGGGACGGCTCAATATTTTCTCAGATAATGTACTTCTGAAAAACTTCAAAGTTACTTCGGTAATGACCTTGAACTTCTTCAGAAATACTATCTGAGAAAATATGCAGCCGTCCCGGGACTTAATTGACACCCTGTATACACACAATCGCAGAGACACAGGTACACACAGAGACAAATACACAGACATTCACACAAAAACAGAGATATACATAGATACAGCTATACAAACAGAAACACACACAAGCAAACACACAGAGACAAATACACAGACACACACACGCAGACACACATAGACACATACACAGCCATACACACACAAATCGAAACAGAGAGTTATATAAGTGACACAACACGGACACACACATAAACACATAGACACACACACAGACAAACACACAGGATTCAGACACACAGGCATATAGACCTACACAGACACACGCACAGACAGACAAACACAGACACACATATACACACAAAGACTCAGACACACATATACACACAAACACAGAGACACAGACACACACAAAAACACATACACTGACACACACATAGACAAACAAAGATACACACATACACACACACATAGACACACAATACATATATAGATACACACACACACACACAGCAAACAGACCAACACACAGACAGACACACACACAAACACAGAGTCACAGACACAAACACACACACAGAGACTCAGGCACATAGACTATAATATAATATAATTACATATATCACTGGGGGTTGGCGAGCGGAGCGAGCAGGGAGGCGAAGCCCCACTAGTGTATATATATATATATATATAAAGTAATATTAATAAATAAAGACTCTACACGCATTTAATAGGGTTATTTGAAATTCGCGCGCCTATTCAAATTCGAATCTCCCGCGCTCCGCGCGCCTCCGGGCGTAATGAAGTTCGTGACCGGACGCTAGGCGGCGCAGCGCAGTGACTCACGCGGGCAAGTTACGCGGCCCGAGGGGATAAAGGCCAGCGACTTCGGCCCCCCCGGCTGCTTTGTCTCTCCGTCATCAACGCTGATAGTCTGGGCACACGCCGAAGATAATTCGGAGTATTAAAGCTCATCTTTTGATACTGTCTTTAACTAGTTTTATTGACTAAACCCACGAGGTGCAAGGCCTCCGGTCCTTGCCTCGTTTTTGTGGATCTTTCCGATCCATCATCTCCTACTTCCCCAACCTTCACTTCCTCACCTCCTAACCAGGGTTGCATCTGCAGCACTCTTAGTAGTGCCGCAAATCCATTTCTCCTCCCTCAGTCGAGCGGAACCGCCCTTTGAGGCGGACCCCTCTAGCTCCCTTGGAGCCAAGTTGGGCGAGCTTTCTCTCGTCCAGACTCGCTCAAGAGTCGACGTGGAGGGGTCCGTGCTGTGTCCGCCCTCTACGCAACGTAGAAGCCACAACGGGGGATAACGGTCCCAGCTACCGGCCACGTGGGACTTCGCCTCTGCGGGCGCTCAGCCCTGTGCTACCACAGCCAGCGCTCTGCGACTTAGCTCGCCTCCGCAACGATCGGCGTTGAGAGTTACTCCGCCGATCGCTGCGCTCTGCTGGCACAGCCAGCGCACTACGAGTCAGCTCGCCTCAGCAACAATCGTCGTTGAGAGTTTCTCCGCCGATCGCTCCGCTCTGCTGGCACAGCCAGCGCTCTGCGAGTCAGCTCACCTCAGCATTGTTCGGCGTTGAGAATATTCTCCGCCGACCGCTCCGCTCTTCTGTCACCGCCAGAGACAATGTTCTGTGAGCAAGTTCTAATCGCCACTTTCCCGAACGGCGTAGAGCAGTTCTCCGCTCCGCCGAACCCTCCGCTCTTGTTGTAGAAGCAGCAAGCTAAGAGCTCCTCCGACGCTCTGTAGCGCCTCCTCGCGCTCCGAGCCATCCTTGGTGCAAGGCAAACGCACCGCTAGCGCTCTGCCGTTGGCCTTACCGCGTAGCTCCCTCGTACCCGAGCTATACGTCTGCATCAATAGTTTTCCAAGATCTACTCGTGACACTTTCGGACTTAGTCCACATCTCTTGGAAATTCTCCGTGTGGACCAAAAGAACACCTTTGGTAGAATCTCTGCAGATCCCCCTGAAAATTGCTAATAGACTCCGATAGTAATTCTTGTTTCTCGACTCTATCCATGGTGTAGACCTACGATGTTGACTAAAAATTTCACGAGAAAAGTGATTAGTAGGTCTTTCTTCCTTGATAATGCATGGTGGTACAGTGAGGGAGTGGAATAAGAAAAAGGGCAAGTTACATCATTCGTCAAAATATTATACACGCTCCCTCTGTCCGATTCCCTACACCGGCACACAGTGGGGTCAAACGTCAAAAAAATACTCTAAATCCCTGATTTAAGTGAATTTTGCATGAAAAAATTTCAAAAATTTAGTTATATACGTTTTACCCTATTCTTACAGAAATTCTTTCCCCCGTCAGGCGTGTTTGAACTTATGTACTTCATACCAATGCACATTCAGTGCAATTTCTCAAACATAATTTATTGAAATCTACGAAGAAGTTAGAAACTCCATTCTTAAGATAACTATTCTCAAGAAAATAAATCCACAAATTATGCATTAAAATATAAAACTACACTCTAATGAAGAAGATGCAAGGAATTACGGTCAACTTTAGATTCTTGACAATGGTATTGCTACGCAAACACGATATCATTTTAATGTGCCGTGTGCACTCAACTTATTACATGAATTAGGGAAATTGCTTAATAAATATTTACGCGAAATCGTACAAAATGATGCACGAAGTAGAAAAAGAAGAAGAAAGTAAATATAGTGAGACAGAGAATAAAATTAATGATATTAAAATGTACATAACTCGAAATTTAAATCTTGATAAAAATCGATATAACACTGCCAAATGCATTGAAATCGCCGTAGTCTTTCTCGGTAATGAAGTGTTACCTCCAGTTGACTGCGATATATGCATTTATTGACGAAATAAGAAGCCCTAAAATATATGACATATTAGTAAAAACTAGTAGCGATACCTTAGAAAGAGTCATTCAACAAATCAGATTACTGAGGAAGAAATCGATTCGAGCGATGGGCAATTCAATGAGAAATCCTTCTCATCGCTTGAATCCTCAAGCGAATCGGATGAGGATCAAAAGAATCATTCTTTTAACAGTGATGAAGAATATGGTCCACTTGGTAAAGAGCGAACTGTTAAAAAATTCAATCAAAAGAGTCTTAATGATTTCTTAAGAAAGGCTGATGTGTCTAAGGAACAATCAGAATTTATGGCTTCAGATTTAAAAAGAAAAAATATCTTGGAAAAGGGAACTAAACTAAGTTTATATCGTAACCGAGAAGAAAACGTTCGTAAATATTTGAAGGAAGATTCAAATCTAGTTTACTGCACCGATGTAAAAGGACTAATAAACGAATACAAACCAAATGTGTACAAACCTGAGAATTGGAGACTATTCATTGATTCATCAAAACGCAGCCTTAAGCAGTACTTCTTCACATTACGAACAAGTACGCTCCTATACCGATAGCACATTCAATTACGCTTAAAAAAGAGTACTCTAATCTTCAATTGGTTTTGACAAAAATAAAATACGAGGAACATAAATGGCAGATATGTGGAGACTTGAAAATTCTATCTATGATACTTGGACAACAATCTGGATGCACAAAGTATCCATGTTATTTGTGTATGTTCGGTAGTAGAGATAGAGAAAATCACTACAAAAAGAAAATTTGGCCATCAAGAGATTCCTTTAAACCTGGAAAACAAAATGTTCTAAAAGAACCACTCGTTGATCGGTCCAAAATTTGAATACCTCCTCTGCATATAAAGCTTGGATTGATAAAACAGTTAGTAAAGGCTTTAGACAAAGATGGACAATGCTTTGAGTATTTGGGAAAAGTATTTCATCAGAAATCAGATGCTAAATTGGACGAAGGAATTTTGGATGGTCTAGAAATACGTACTTTATTTAGAAATGAAAACTTTTACAAAACAATGAATGATGTCGAGAAAGCACCGTGGTCAAGATTTAAAGTGGTATCAACGAAGGTTTTGAGTAATACAAAAAACGTGGATTACATAAATATTGCGAAAAGAATGGTACGTAATTTTGAAAAATTGGGCTGCCTCATGAACCTAAAACTTCATTTTCTTAATTTACACGTTAATCAATTGCTCGAAAATAACGGGGACTTTAGTGAAGAGCAAGGTGAAATGTTTCATCAAGACTTGAAAGAATTCAAACGCCGATTTCAAGGACGGTGGGGCATAAATAAGTTGGTAGATTACTGTTGGATTATAAAAAGAGAAATAACTACTAGTAGCCAACAAAAACGTGTCAGTAATCCTCTACATCGGTCATTTGAAGAGAAACGTGTGCGTAAACGTAAAACAATTGAGAATCTCATATTTTTGACACTCAAATTTTTATCGGAGTCGCTGATCATGATTTTCAAGTCTTGTTTACAATTAACAGTCGAAGGAAACCTTGAATTTATGATCTATGTTGTGGAAAACCCTCAAAGAAGTGATTAGAACGTAGATTTTCGAAATACCGAATAATTTACCTCGTTTACTGTCTACTAGCGCCCCCTGGGAATAATTTTCTTTTTCATTTGACATCATATTCATGATCAGTGACCTCAAAAAATCCTAGGGTAATAGTTCTAATGCCTATAAACTCTTACAAAGTACTAGAATCAAATTTGTAATGAATTTTGCCTTCTGTGGGTTCTTTATCCTTTTGAACGCCGCCTGAAGTGTAAAAATTTCGTTCCAAAAATATCCAAAACAGATTTTTCAATGTATTTTTTTACCGTAGAATTCAATTCTGAAGTCAAATTAATCGTATCTCTCCTCCATTTATTTTTATTTTCTACAAAAGTGAGGTTTTTCCTTTGAAAATCTCAAAATATACAGCGGAAGGCTATATTTTTATTGCAGATTCGGATTCAGCGTCGAAAAATACGTTAAAGAACATAGGTCTGGTCAAAAGTCCGTACAACAGTTTTTTTGTGGGCCAGTATAATCATTAAAAATAATTAGTGATATAAACTGTAAACGGATATACTTTAAATTATTTTGAATTATCAGATTTAATTGAAAGTAATGAATTCGAAGAAAATTTAAATGATATTGACGTTCAAATACAAAATTCAAATTACGATACCTTCAGTTTTACGTCATTGTCAAGTAAATTTAATCAATAGTTTGAACAACGTTAATAATTATGCGAATTATACATGATCCTTTACTGATGGGCCTGGTGGTATCGGTAAAAGTAATTTATTGAATACAATTATTACTAATTTAAATTAAAGAAACATTCTTATATTTCCTGTAGCTTGGACTATCATAGCCGCAATTTATTAATAAATAGTAGAACATCACATGTAACTTAGAGATTACCACTAAGTATTAATGATGATACTTCTCATTGATATTCTCAGTAATATATCTCCAAATACAGAATATGGAGAGATGTTACGTGATGTGAAGATTATTATTTGGGATGAAATTACTATGGCTTCTAAACACGCATTTAAATCTGTAGATAAATTAGTTAAAGATTTACGTCAAAATAATAAAATATTTGGAGGTAAAGTTGTGTTAGTATCCAGTGATTTTAAGCAAACATTGCATGTAGTTAAACGTGGCAATAGAATTGCAGTTGTTGAAAATTGTGCGAAAAATAGTTATTCATGGAGTCATTTTAAACAATTTTCTTTGAAAGAAAATCTGCGAGTTGGCTGTGGAGAGAAAAAATTCAAAGAATGGCTATTAAATATTGGAGCTACTATATATTTGAATGATTATAAAAAAGAAATAATTGAAATTCTAAAGAAAAACAACGGAAAATGATATAATAGAAGACATTTTTGGCAAACATTTAGATCCTTCTGATAATAGCAATAATCATAAAGTCATTTTAGCACCAAAAGATATTGTTGTGTTAAGATTAAATAATGATATTTTATAAAAACTTGATGGATATTCAAAAGAACACATTTATATAGATACATGTCATGATGATAATAATAGAGATTTAAGTGATAATTTATCTGATGAATGTTTTAATTCTTTAACACCAAATGGTTTACCTCCTCATAACTTGGTGTGAAAAGTAGGTGCTATAATAATATTGCTATGAAATATTTACCTAATGGTTTATGTAACGTGTAAAAGTTAAAAACTTATGCAGTATCGTATTTGTGCAGAAATAATTAATGGTAACAAAATTGATAATATAGTTTTATTATATATTTGAAATTGTCACTCAATAGTAGATGGAGTATAAAAAGACAGATTGCAGTAACTTTTAGTTGAATCAATGCTGTTGACATAAGATTCTAAATACACATATATATGCAGTTACTAGAACCTATATTTTAATCATTTTATACTGTTAAACAGATGTCAGATTCAGAAAAGTAAATTACAAGAGAGAAAAAAATGAGGTATCTGATGACTGATAACTTTTGAAGTGATAGAAATAAGCAAAGGTGTATGGTATATTAGCCATCAGCGTCCATACAAAGTTTTAACTTGAATACTTATTCATTACTTTTTACGTAAACTTTGAACAAAATTTAAAAGTAGGCCTCAGTTCAACCTCAATTTTTCGTTCAAAGATTACGCAAAAATTATTGAATGTTAGGAATTGAAACTTTATAATGAAACCCAAAAATATGTTTACCTGTGTTCGTGTGTTGAGTATTGCGTGTGTCATTTTGTCGGTAGAGTTGAGCCTCGTGCCAATTTCTGTTTACATTCCTACTGCTGCCTGAATGTGTACGTCAAAATGTTTCGAAAATCTGTCTATGATTAAAATAACACTTGGCATGTCATCTAAAATTTGACGTCCTTATACAAATTCAAAATATATTCGCTACGTCTCATTTCTAAATAACTACGGGAATAACCAAACTCTAATTCTCTTCGAACGCGAGATTGCAAAGTACTATTCCAACATTGTCGGAATTGGTTCTTACAATTCATAACTATTTTTAAGAGACCATTTTAGTTTGGACAAATACTTTGTGAAAAACGTAGAAGTAGCTTTATTCAGTTTATAGATTGGTGAATTAACTGTTGACATGATAATCCTAACTGGTAAGTTTTTTTTAAACTTTAATGGACGAGAAATATATACGGGTCATTTCACCTATAACTATTTAGCGATATTAGATACCATTTTTATGCCTTTTCTTAGAGAGATCAAAGATCCTAAATCCCCGTCTTCTAAAGGCTAAAAATCTTTATTAACCCATCAGCATGAGCCAAATCAGTATTATTATCATTCTTTCTTAGAATGTAAAAGCAAGAATCCAGGTCACATACACCAAGGTTAATCCACTTTTTTGTTAATAAAATAACTCACTTTTTTAGTGTGTTAAGTCGACTTTTTGCCAGTTATTTGTAATCTTTATCATTTGAGAGAACATCGAGAATTTTATTATTAGAATTTCTCTTGTCAGATGACGTATGATCCATATCCTCTGACGTTGTTTGATACTTCTAATAACAATTTGGCAGTAAGAGTGAAACGTTTATTAAAGGACCGTTTTTGACAACTCGCATACATAATGACCAAAGTTCTCTCGTATGTTAGGTGCTGCTTTACTAGTGTTATTGTGTTACAAAGAACATATTGTCGAAAGAAAATATTTATGCCACGCAATACCCACGCTACTTAAAATAACTCAATAAACAATTTAAATGGAAAATTATTGTTGTTAAAATTTATTGTTATAGCTGCCGCTAACAAAGGAAATTCATGATATGAATCACTTCAAACTGTAATTGTAAGAAAAGCTAACAATTACATAACAAATAAAGAGCTGAGCTGCGTAACATAACAATTTATAAATCACGTTCATCAGTTGCACTTGGCCACAGATACCTATTTTTTCCAAGCATTTAGAAATACAAAGAGCTTACGCAATTGCTAACATAGCGTCGCTTCGCATTTAAGCATCTACGGTGTGTCCCGCTGCGTATTTTGAATTGTTTAGAAAAAATAAAAATCGTTGGACAAGTCTAACTGACGAGTATGGTCCCTTATTGTTATGGCTACATCGCTCAGCTCATTATTTGCTATCTTTCCTACAATTAGTTTTGCAATTTAACTTTTGCAACGACATCCCCTTAAAATAAGAACAATCTATTGTTTTTTTTAAATTTAAAGAAATTAGTGATAGAGTGTAAAAATAACAATGTGTTTCATCCTTTTAGAATAAAAGACAAAATTAAAAATTAGATGTTCTAATTAGTATTTTCTTTTTTTTCAGAGAGACGCTCTCAACTTAGAACCAAGCAATGTAGCTAACTGCGTATCAAAAGGCAAATCAGAGGTATGTGTAATTAATGATACGGAACACAAAATTATATTAAAATAATTGCTAGAAGTATTCCAAATTATTATCATCCTTCTGAACGACGCAAAAGTCAATGTATTATCAATGAAGGGTGGCACTGTGCTTATTATAACGTGCTTTTTCATATAACCAAATCATTCTTAACCCTTTTGATTTTGGAGACCTTTGCACACTTTAGGTATAAATGTTCAGTTATTCCTCAAAATGGCAACTTTCACCTTATAAAACTTGCTTGAGTGATTTTAAGATTCGTGGGGGCTTTGCGTCAAAAAGACACATTGGGGCATAAAAGCGAGATTATATTACCATAAATATTTAGAAAAAAGATAATCACAATTGTAATATCTTGATGAAATTTCATTTATATATTATACACGAAATTGTTTATAAACTTCATGATTCAACTTGATAACACAAGCCCACAAAACAAGTGGTCTAATCTTTTGACCAGATCTACATATCTTTATATATTTTTCGATGCTGAATCTGAATTTGAAGTCCAAAAATATGGGATTCGGGGACTCTTTAGAGAGATAAATGCTAAACACCATAATTTTCTTTATTTTTTTATGGTTATTCGAGACTAAACCAAAATCCAAGGGTGGTAGGGTAAATTTGACTCCATATTTCGATTATACGAATCAAAATAATCGAAAACCATGTTTAAAAAAATTATTTTTTTAAATTTCAGCCCCTGGTACAGCTTTGATAAGTCCAATAATCACTCAAAAGCTGTAATTCGGCAAAAACGTAGTAAAATGAGATTGTAACTTTATTTTTACAATTTTTGAGGTAGCTGAAGATGAATCTGAGGTCAAATTTACAACTTGGTGCCTCTAGAGAGCTCTAAGTATAGGTCAAATTTATCGGTTTTTTTAAATTTCTCAGAAATGGTCACTTCTAAGACTAAATAAATTAAGATATGATTTAGAAAGTAAGAGTGATTCTTTAAAAATATTCTGTTACCCAGGTTCAAAAGATTCTTTTGATGGCCAAATTTTCTTTTTGTAGTGCCTTTTTCTATCTCCGCTATTATACATACACAAATAACATGGATACTTTGTAAAACCAGATTGTTTCCCAAGTATCATAGATAGAATTTTAATCGCCATCGTATATACCACGGCATCCTTCTATCATTCTAGCGCTCCCCTGCAAGACAGCGCGCCATCGCTGGTTTCTTTACTGCGAAGGGTTGTCCGAGCGAATCATTCTACACATCACATTTTCAGAGCATTTGTCACCGTGGCCAACATACTTCGCAGCAGCAGGTTTCTTACAGTACCACTCAAGTACTGATATCTGTTCAAAGCGTCAGAATATGTCTCAAATAAGAGACACGGAAATAATCGGTTTAATATTACTTAGACTTAAGCTTTAAATTAAACTGATGCTAATATTACGACTCATTCCACACAGAGGAAAGCTTGAATCAGATATAAAAAGAATTTAATATACTGTGCAAACTTCTCATTTTCAACACACTATTTATAAAGGGCTTATTACGGGTTTGAATACTCGCAAAAGAAAAATTACAGAAGTAGCTTTTTACACCAATCATACTTTAATATTGAAATTTCATTAAGGGGGTCTTACACCTATAAATTTGGAAAAAGATCAATATTTTTTTATTTGATTTTTCGATTCTATATACGAGGGTGGGTCAATAAGTCCTTAGAATAAGGCATTAAAAAATTTTTTTTTTTCGTAAATTTTTTTTTATT
>JAYJLV010001867.1:0-10495 GCA_036873485.1 Torymus texanus | reverse complement strand
AATCAATTCGAAATCCATATACGCAATATGTGTGTAAAATTATACGTAAATTATTCGTTAATTTTCTGTGATGCAAAATTTCAGTATTTGCTCAAATCTCTATAACGTCCAAATGTCTTATTATGTTGTATAAAAATAAAGAATAATCAATATATATAGTCAATATATTGCCCATTGTATAGGCTTAGTATTAGCAAAACATGGGCTATTATTATCATATGCGGGTAATGTGTAGCTCATATATCGCGACGGCGCCGGACAATATTTGTCCAATATATTGTTTTCTTAGAGTATGGGACATGCATGGATATTATACGGGAAACAACTGTGGTATAGAAATGGTCAACGTTTCGCTCTGGCATTCTGGCGATATATGAGCCACATATTTCCCATACATACCTATAAATTTTCTTTTTACAAGGGTCATAACTAATTTGTATTCTCTATTAATCTCACATTCGTATAGAAATTCGTTCCTTTCTTTCTCTTTCCCTCTCTGCAATATGACAAAACTCAATAGCAATTAATAAGCATAAATATTGGCTCTAGTATTGCTCGTAATATTGATAAATTAAGGAAACAGTTATATTACCAGCATCACATCGCTTCCAATCCACGTACTTCTTACTTCGCAATTCACAACCCTTTGATCGCACTTTACTTAGCATCCACAAGCGTAAATACAGTAACACACGAGCGCATGATCATCCAAAGACATCGATAAACCAACCAGCACTGTGAATCAACGTCGTTATAGACAGACGCAATTAAAAGTCACCGGGTCGGTGCACAAAGCAAACATGAAACCTCGGAAAAACTTTTTCCCCTCGCTGACTGCGCGTATAAAAATAACAGCTCGACAGTGCGCACTACAAGGGAAACGTCTCACAGACTTAATCACGAAGAAACAAGTGTCGTGCTGGGATCGAGGAAGAACTCGTCTTGAGGAAAAAGAGGAGGAGACGATGGTGCTTGGACGTGGGTTGGGATGATGGATCCTGAACAATAAAACACAGCGACAGCGGGAAAAGTCATCGATGAAATTACCATGGAAAACAGTCATCCAACGTAACCCCCTGTGGACCTCCCCTCGCACGGTTCCAGTAGTTTCATGGCGGGTCGTATAAAGTGCGTCTCGTCGCGCGCGCGCGGTAGGATCGAGATAACACGCAACGCTGGCGCGGCGTGATACTTGCGCCACGCGCGCGTACTTGCTAGCGCGAGCGTGATAAAGGAGTTTCCGCGTCGCTGAAAAAAAAAGGAAGAAGCGTCCCGAGAGCGAACTTACTCGGGAGATAATTAATCATGAGATTATGTACTTTGTGCAATCCAAGTACTTGACGCTATTTACATTTATTTACTGGCGGAGCTTTTATTTTCTTCGTTGCGTTCTAGTTGTTTGATAGTGGTTTTCAGAAAAAAAAAGATGTGGTAATGTATTTCTGTTGTTCGATTGAGAAATTTTGTTAGGTGTGGATACATGGACGAATATAAAAAGAACGAAATCAGTAAGGCGTCCGGTTACAATATGACGCCGATTAGCAGAAAGCCGAATGTTGACGGCCGTGACTGAGTGGTCAGAGTGTCTGATTTGCAAATCGACGGACTCGGTTCAAGCCCAAACCCGTCACTTTTTATTTACAATATTTACGAAGACTCACTCGTAAGAAAATGAATAATTTTAATTTGCAAAATTTTCTTTAATTATGTATGGTGTACGCCTGATAATTTATAAAGTCTAAAGTGAAAATTGAACTTTTATCTTAATGAAATTTATATGCTCGAGTAATTAATAATTAATGCATCGATACAGCCATTGATATTTATTCTTTGTTCCTGATGCATTGCAAATATATGTTACGAATTTTTATTACCTCATATGCTATGCATTTAGCTCCAGAAGCCTGCGTGTACGCATGAAAACTTGGCAAAGTGTATCGTGTACACTTTATTCGTGACCATAAAACGTTTAATGCGATTCGCATACCTGTCGCGTTGTATAATACAGCATGTAAAAAGTTGTGCGGAACCGAGCTTTTATTACAGAAGATGTATGCATTTTAATTCGTATTTTAATGTGTTTGCTTAAAAAAATAATTGGAAAAGTAAAGTACCGGTTGCTAGTTTTAGTAAAAATGCATTGCAATTTAAATATTTCTCAGCGATCTTTAATAAACACGTACATCACAACCACGGTAGATGATCTCATTAATTATAGGTAAATAGAAATTTTGAAGCTACTTAGCAAAGAATATGAACTTAGTTTAACAAGTATTAAATTCATAAGCACTTTTCCCTCGCAAAACTTTATTTCAGTTTAATAAAAATATTCTAAAGAACATTCTTTTCAATATATTAAACTTAATTGTCTTCAAAATACATAAAAAATAAACTGTTATAAGATTACATACTACCTGTGTATACATCAAGTACTAAGATAAATACATTGGATTACCAACTTTACAAAAACTATGCCATTTCCTAAGAAATATTTTATTGCTATTTATAACTTACCCAATCAGAATAACAACAATAGCCTCATGGACGTTTAAATGTCGGTTTAGTTACATAAGGTACTAATTTTTCGCGAAGTAAATCAAATTTTATTTACAACTACTAAATATTATTAATTTGTTTGTTACTCTTTGATACAAAAACCTATACTAAATTATTGTGAAGTAAAGTTGAGTAATCGATTGCCATAATAAGCTATTATACTATTACTGTAGAGTTATTGTATGTATAATATTTAAGAAACATGATTAATTTAATAAATTATCTATTAGTTTTCTTTATCGTTCGATTTGTTTAGATTAGTTTCCCATAAATTAATATTCATAGATGTCACGAAGCTGGACTGCAGAATATTGTTATCATCGAAGTTTTACTGCAGATAACAACAAAAATATTCCATAGAATACAGGGGATTCGCCGTTGGAAACAAAATATACATAAAAACTCTTTAAAATGAGAATACAAACGCTGTATTTTTCTTGCAACAATTCTATCGTTGGCTACTATAAAAAAAAATATGTTTTCGTACCTCTTGTATACTTACAATGATCGGTTGTACAATATTGAAAACATAATACTTTCTATATAAATCTTTATATGAATACCTTTCCAAAAAAATGTATAATAACAAATTTGTTAAATTATGGCATACAGATACAGCACACCTCAGCAAACATTTCTATGTAATTCATACAGCATACAAAGCAAATTTCATGATTTGTGGAAAAAGAGAACTTAAAGCACAGAAGATCATCTACTTTGAAAATGATAACGAATTCATCCAATGTACATAGTAAACTCAATCTCGTTCATAAATTCCAGACTGATTAAACTTATTTCATTAAAATAAAGTATTACGTTTACAAACTGGAACTATAAAATTATATTACAACTATAGCTCTTTGTAATTTCACTTTGATATTGTATTTACAAAATAGTATTTAATGATTTAATATAGCCAGAAAGAGATTCTTTTTTAAAGTGTTTGTCAACAGTATTAAAATACCCTTTAAAGTTTTAGCAAAAAATTATTCTTTTCCCTACGACGTCATTTAGTTTTATTTCTTAAAATGAGAAGAAAAAAAAAACTCAAATGTACTTTCACCCACCAAATGAAGTAAATTTAAAATTCGACGAAAGAAGTTCGAAGAAGCTCTTCGTCCCCTTAAAAGATACACTCTCCTCACCTCTAATATATTCCATAAACATCCGTCCCACAGCCAATAAATCCTAATACCTCGACCCCTCCTTCCGGAAAAGCCGGCCAACCCTATTCCTAAACAAGACTTTGCACCGCCTTGATTCACTTGAACTTTGATCAAAGCTCACGCGCATGGCGCAAACGCGCTTAGTCCCTTCAAGCTTTCTCCTCTACTCTCACTCTCCCTCTTATACTCTCTCAAAACACAGCGCGCCTTACATTAAAGCAGATATTTCGAGAGCTTGGATTTGGCGCGCGCCGGATGCCATTGCGAAGGGACGCGACTTGAAAGGCGCGCACATTCCGCCATGATAAACGAACCGAGAGCTATATCGATGTTCCGACGCGGAAAGGATTGCGAGATATTTCAACGCTCTAAAATACATAGTTCAACAGATACGGTATAGATGGATGGACAAATTATGATTTTTCTACGCGCTTTTATTTCTATCTCTCTTTTTCATTCTTGAATAACTTGAAAGTGTGAATAAAAAAAAAACGTTAAACAAGCGCGAGTTTATCAAGTGCAAACAGGCAAGCACGAATGTGCGCATGAGTACGAGGGGAGGGGAGAAGAGAAGAGGGCTCCGACTCTTCGTATGAAAATTTATGCAGATGTTATGCATAGATGTGTGTATTCGAGGATGGATGGATCTCTACTTGAGTTGGATCTAAAATTAAGAAGCACAGGGTTCCGATGATAATAATAGTGCGTGTAAACGTGCCCTCATTGCGCTGAATATGGAGCGCAAGTTTACGTAAATGTTGTGAACAAATATTATGAACAGTAATAATTCTTTTCATAAATTATGATGGGGGAATTTGAAATTTTGTTAACTCAATTACAATTTATCATTTTCTCCCCGTATTCCCCTTCTCGAAACTCAAACTTTAATTCCTTTCCGCGAAAAACTCCATAAAACACTCCAACATATTGCTGACTTGTATCTTTTAGATGTATTACCTCGTTCCGAGCTCACGTGCTAAAGACTTGCCATCAGCATGGTCTGAATAAGAATGTACAAGTTATGCTGTGCTGTGTGACTGTCGTGGCATTTTTCTGTAATGATGTGTCGCTTCCTGTACTACCCAACGATTTCGAAATAAATTTTTATATACTACTTTAAATTAACTAGGTACAATCCCTGGTAGAATATTAATGTCAATGTGTTATTCAAATAGAAGAATTTTTTATTAAAATAAATACGTATCAATAACAATGTTTTTCCAAAAGTATTACTAGCAGTTAAAATATCGAATAGTATTAAATTTCAAAATTTACTGGTACAAATAAAAGCAGAATATTGTTCTTAGCCATAAAGATAACTTAAAAAATAGGTAATTTGCAGTTTGCATTTCTTATACCAAGGATTCAATATATGAAAATAGTTCAAAAGTTATCAGAGTAACACTTTAGAAATAAAACTTTCAAAATATTTTACATCTTATTAAATTGTATTCGAAAATTTCGAACAAAATCAATTTTCTGAAATTGCATCAAAAATTTAAAAACAAATATTGACAATAAAACGTAAATTTGTAATTTTGTAAGCTCAAATATTTTAACAGTAGTTTATTCTCAAGTGTAATACGTAGTATCATATAACTTTCAATATTTCGTCGCTATATTGAGGTAATAACTTCACAGAAAACAACGATCAATTTTCGTGTCTAGAATATATTGATGCGTATATTCCATCGTTATCGAAAAATGTTACGGTACATCTCAATAAAATTCATATGCGAAATATGATTCGTACTACGTTTAAATTAAAAAAAAATTCTCAACCAGAAAAATCGTTCATCAATAAACGCAAGAAATTCCCAAATAAATTTTACAACAACCAAATACCTATATAATATATATCTCAAATAGAATTGAATTCGAACTTGCGAGAATTTTTATCACGTGATAACTCTAATCTATTTTCGTTCGTCAAAAAGAAATAAACTCCCGAGCGTGCGAATTAAAATTAGAACTTTGAACGGTAGCGACTATTAATACACGCGAATAGCTAAGAGAAAAATGAGGTGTGTGTAAGTGTGTGCAAAGTTGCCTTGAGATTCCTATATATCTATATAATCAAGTTTATTTTCGCTTAACGCGTGGCCATCAATGATACTTGTTATAATTTCTGTTTACTTCGACAATCGGCCACGAGTAAAGCAAGCCGGAGGTATAGCAACACACATTCATCACTCGAGCGGGGGCGCCTCTTAACATTCCTCGCTCGCGGTCTCTGTGAATGCGTGCGCGCGTTTGTATGTTTGTATAGTTATATGAAATATTTAGTGTCTCTCTTGCTTTTGTCGGCAAGCCACACGCTATAGACATACATACACACATATATATATACATACGGCTCCAAATATAACCCCGGAGCGGCACGTAAAGCGCGGGGACCCATTTCGCCTTCTCCTATTTCCAGCCTTACGACTTTGGGCAATAGATAAATATACGAACGGGAGAGCGCGCGAATGCCGGACGAAAGCTATAGAAGTTCGAGCGCCCGACTTTTCTTATAGGCATGAATCACTATTTAATTATCCGAACTTTGATTCATCAGCGGTTATGCTTGTTGTACATCATTTCAAGGAATTTACGGTGCGAATAAATTTTATCTAGTTCATAATTAATGTTTCATCAAAACGTTTCGTAATATTATTATATAATTAACAAGATTCATACTACTGAATTAAAACAATTAAACTTTTTTATTTATATAGTATGTGAACGTATAAATTGACTGATAAATAATCCATGATAGATGAATATTGATAACTCAATATATTGTTGCGCAGAATAAGCTATGGATACCTATCGATTGACTTGACGTTGAAACTAATGTTTCAAAAATGATTGAGAGTGTTCAAACAACTAAAATTGATTAATTCATACAAATTAACTAAAGAGGCATACTATAAACCTTTAGTTCAATTAAAACACGGTTATAAACAAGGGCCGGTAATTTCCTTTCGCAAATAATTTACCAATATTTTATTGTAATTTTCACTTCATATTATGAGATGATAAATTTAGATGTAATTACGCATTGATGTATTTTAACATATAAATACCCCAACGATACAAGGCGCGCGTATATATAAAGCACTATTAAATTCTGCGAAAGCTGTTGATTAACTCCGATTTCGTTTAATGGCAAAAGCGCGGTTTAGCCCCTTCAGTTTGCCCCAAAAATCGTCATTCCTTTGACCTGAACCGCGGATCAAAAGCTAGCATGCCGCCCCCCTGTTAGACTGATAACCGTCCATAAATAATAACTCAAATTACTACAGCAACCCTACAGCCGCCTCGACGCATTAATAAACAGCCGTTCCGAATTAGCCGGAAAGAATTTAACGAGTGCGCACGCAGGCGTGTATAAAACATCCGCCACCCACAACGTAGCGCTAGCAGCTAGCGACGCGCACGCACGTAGCGTCAACACCAGGTCAGCTCGTCACCGGCTGCCGGCCGACTCACAAAGAGAGAAGTAGAGGGGAGCTCGAGCGCGCAGATCAAAGCAAGTCAATCAATTTACGCTGGCGCCTAAGCGCTCGACTGCTAGATTTAACGTTTCCGCGCGCTCTGCATCGGCTCACGGTGCCCGCGCGCATCCCTCTCTCTCTCTCTCTCTGTCTCTACATAAATCCATCTCTCTCTCGCGCGCGCGCACAGGGCTGCGGAAATTCTTTGTCTTGTATTCCGGCGGCCGCGCGTTTTCTCTCTTTTTTAGCTCGCGAATGAAAATCGACAAATCGCAGCAGCGAAGCGTAAAAAACGCTGACGGTTAATCAAACTAATGGCCATTTTTCTCGTTGTTGGCTTTCGCCCTGTCAATGTATATGTGTGTATAAGGGCGTGGGTGTGTAACACATGACTCTATAACAAATACCATATGCCCTATCTCACACCTAAAACTTCCTTCTTCGTTGATGCTGCGCCTTCGTGACGTCGGGTCCTCGTTACTGACGTTTTATAGATATACACACACACACATACACGCATCGGATGAAATTGGAAATAGCACTTCGAATGATTACTAAACTCATAATCAATGCTTCGACGCGACAAAGGGCCGCGCGTACAACGCGGAAGCTACGATGCGTTGCTATTCGGCTTTTTGCGCGTACTTTCGCTCTCTCTCTCTCCCTCTCTCTCTCTCGCTCTCTCTCTTACAACGGCACTCGGTAAATAAAAACAAAATGCGCTTTTTCAGAGGACCTTGTTTTTCGAGCACTGGTTTTTTCCTCTCCTTCGTTCGACTTTGGTTTTTCGTTGCGAAAGAGAAAGAGAGGGAGAAACGCAGCAAACATCCATGGGTTGGGTTTGTTTTTTTCATCACTGTCGACGAAGAGAAAAGAAAAGAGAAGAAACAATATTGGGCCAGCAAAAGGACTGTTTTAGGTTTATTGACGATTCTCAGCGCGAAATAACGAATCGGTTTCGAAATGAAAATGGTTTTTGCTCGGCTCTAGAGAAACTCCGTGAAATAGCGTTTTATTGTGGATATGTTAATAGTGACTTGTATTTCTGGCAGAAAAGAAAACATACTGAGCGCGCGCGCAGCATAGAATTTTTTCCTCTCCTCGACGAGACTGTGAAAAGCATATTGTATGCGTATTCAATGAGCTGAGTCAACTCTTATTTCTATTTCTATATTCAAAAAGTCTACATAAATCTAAAGTCTGCATATTCACCATAAAAAATAATCCAAAATACTTGACTTTGCTTTTTCATGATTCATGCTTCCAGGGTTTTTTTTTTTTTGTTTTTTTCCATACACAAGAGCGCTTGAAACATTTCTTTCTTTGTCGTGTACACTACAGCACTTGGTGGCAGTCGACTATTAGAGCGCGGAGAACGGGGGGTGGAGTCAAAACAGTGAGGGGTTCAAGTGATCACGAGTTTTTTTTTGGGGGGGAACTCCCCTACGGTAAAAAAAAATACATAACATGTGGAAGCGTTAAACTGATGACTTCCTAAATCTTAGTTTTTCGTGCGTGGTAATGCTCGTTACGAAAAAACGGAGGGCGTTATTGTAATTGTATATGTTTCTTTTTTACCGAACTTAATGATCCATTTTAATTTATTAAGCTCGGTGATTGTTTTTGTGGCTATATACTACGTAGTCAACGTAATCCTAAACATAATTCTTCAAGCTAAGACAAAAAGTGGTAGACCATGGAAAGTTTGTCTTGAAAATAGAATTGAGTGATGATACTATTAAAATTTAAGACGATTGAATTGAAAATTTTCTCTGACTTTATCATAATCTGGCTAAAATGACTAAATAGGCAACTAGGAGAGTGACCTACTTTTGGATAGCAGATTTCGATTAAACTTTAAAATAAGTCTTTGGATACAATAATATAAATGAAGGCGCCATAGTATTATACCCAGAAATAATTTTATAAAAGTTGAACGTAATACGTTTTTTTTAGAATTTCTTTAAGAAGACGTAATATTCTTTTAACACAAATAATGAGCCTTTTCTCAGTATCTAAATTAAGCAAAATTTTATTTTATTTCAAGTAAATGTCTAATAAAGTTTCTGCTATGAAAGTGTGCAAATGAATGTAAAGTCTGAACTGTGGATTTTCGCTATCCCGAAATGTATTTTCGTTACTGAATTTTAAACTATTATAACTTTGTAGTTGAACGAACTGCGTTATTTTTAATTCCAAAAAGAAAGAAATAAAAAATGTTTATAGTATAAATTTGTCCACACTCAAAGCGCATTACCGCAGTTTATTGTTTCCGATGACGTTTAACAAACAACAAAAAAATAAATAAAACTCAATCATGGTCGAAAATAAAGGATATCTTATTGTTAACGCGCTAATAAAATATAGAAAACACTTTTAATGACATTAAATCTATGTACCAATAACACACTGTACTTAAAAGTATTATACCAGCAGTTAATATACAAATTCCAAACCTGATTACCTGATAAAAGCAGAATATTACTCATAGCCATAAAGATAGTTTGAAAATAAATAATTTATGGTTAACTATACTCTAACAGGAAATATACCATGATTATTGCCAACACGAATTCACCAACCGCAGCCAACTTTCATCCGCCTCAGAAATTCATCCTGTCATCGCAATCCGGCCCATTACCATCGATAAAGCACACGCACCCGGCGACGAATTAAATTTTAATTTATTCAAAACCCTTCCATAACTCAGAGTCCATCTATAGCTCGCGGTTGCGCTCTCGATCATGCGGGAGCTCGTACAGGCCATCCTCTCCCCACCCCCTGCTCCCTTAAAATCCCTTCATTTATCATTCTAGAAATCTACGAGCCCATCCCTCTCTCGCCTCGCTAGCGCTGATAAAGAGACAAGCTCGCTTTCTCCCTTCCCTCTCTTCACCTATCTCTCCTCGTCAATTCGCCAAAGTGTCATCGCCATCAACACCTGCGCCGCATACCTCATTCGACTCCATTATCAGCGCTTCGCGAGGAAAAAAGGAGAAAGAAGGTGCCGCGCGCGTGCGGAGAGAGAAACGAAGTGCGGTAATGGCTCACCTTTGTTCTGGCTGTCGGAGGGCCCCTCGCTGCCGTTGTTACCACCTCCACCTCCTCCTCCTCCTCCTCTGCCTCGCCCACCTCTACCAGCTTCCACGGCCGTCAGCAGCGTCAGCAGACTCGAGAGAAACACAAACCACGACGTGCGTCGCATTTTGCTCTCTTGCTCTCTCACTCTCTCTGTACCTCTCCTATCTATCTATGTATATATATATATATATATATATATATATATATATA
>JAYJLV010001856.1:0-10495 GCA_036873485.1 Torymus texanus | reverse complement strand
TCTGAAGGCTGATCCTCAATGAATATAATAGCATTATGATTATCCTAGTGACATCTATGCTTTAGGCCGAGAACTTTCCGAATTACCCTCGTAAAACATAATGGTTATTTCTCTAAAGTCTGGTTAAAGTTTTATTAAAGTAATATTTGTATTGAATATTTATTTGAATAAATCTAATTTATTAATCAATGTATTTTTTATTAATTAATTGATAGCTGTTATCTATTGCAAGTTTAGCTGAAATCTAAAGATATTTGAGCATTATTTTTAGTATAAAATCTGTAAATTTCTTATTCTTTGTGTACATTTAACTCTATTTTTTCTGTCCACAGAACATTTCTTTTAAATCACATTCCCGAGACTCGGGCCACGGAAGCTCTGAGCACGAGGACAGCCCGCGAGTTCTGAGCCTTGGTCACGGCCTGGTACACGCACACGGTCATGCACCGGCTTTGTACGGACCAGGAGGGCACACAGCCATGACACTGCATGGCTATTCGTTACGGACGCGCGAGCGTCGACTGCTGGGTGAGCTTGAGGCCGGTTCGCGCGCGACGACCGGGCGGCGAGCCTCTTCACCGTATAACCACACTTATACAGAAATTCGCGAGAACAGCCGGATTCAGCATCCGTTACATGGGGACTATGGTTTAAGACAGCAACTAGTACATGATGATCCTGTCTACGAAGAGATCGAACGCGCGGGCGATCTAGTAGCCCAGTGCCCCGAGACAGCCCAGACTTCAGACATGTCAGACGAAGACGGACGACGGCAGAGTGACATGTCGCGACAATCCTCACGAAGCTATGGCGACCATCGACCCCTTATTCCGTACTCGCCGGCAGCGGAGCGTAGTCTCGAGACGGCCTGGACTCTCGAAAAACTGCGTCGACAGCACCAACAGCAATCGCGCCACATTGAAGTAGCTGAACACCAGCATATTCAAACTCAACAGCAGCAACAACTTAGGCCGCATGATCACACACGAACGGTCGCCGTGCTCGACGGACATACGGTCGTCTGCCACTTGCAGCCGCAGGCGGAACTGTATGCGGCGCGCGGTCTAGCGCCACCCTCCTACAGCGAGTGCTAGGAGAACCTGTGACCCTCACGCTGTATATCGCCAGTCATCATTTTAGAACCCTGTACATTTCTTCATTCTTTTCCCATTTTCAACGTCTTCATGTCCTTACTTTATCTCCAACTTTATGTTCCAGTCCAGGATATTATTTTTCTACAAATTATGCACACTCACACATGAACGCGCGCGCTTGCATACACGAGCTTGTGCGCGCATATACGCACACTTGTATGCAATACAGATTTGTACGTCGACGAGCGCGGAGCGTGAGACGAAAGAAAGAACGAAACTTAGTCACTGTTTTTTACTGCTTTTTAACAAATGAATAAGAAGTAAAACGTGTCAATCTCTCAATCACGTCTAATATAATTCATAAAGTTAAGCAAACACGCGCGCTATTTATTTTTTAGCACTTGTAAGCATATCTGGCAGAATCTATCTAAAATCAGGTGGTCCACGTATGCCTATGTCACCTATCATGTTGAAATAAAAATATTTATGTCCTACTGCAAAAATTATTTGACACGTATTTTATTTTTTTGTTTTATCAAAAAATTTTCAATGTAATTTTCAAATGACTACTGTTTCACCAATTCTTTAAGCTTTTAAGCGGGTAATACACAATTTCACTCAGGTTTGAGTCCTCTTTCACGTCCTTTATGTTATTCCCCAAAAAAATAAAAAATGTACGGGTTGTGGACTTTTTATTGAAAAATGCACTTTTTAGAGAAGTACATTTTTCTCGGAAACCCCAGTTTTCGTTTACTCAATTTTGTTTCCCTTGATAGAGGACGTAAATATCTATCTAGATGTATTTGTAAGATTCAGGGTATTTGCTCTAGGATAGCGATCATAAATGAGATAACACAGAAACCAATTTTTCACGCTTAACGCTTATATATAATCAATGATATAACAGTCAATATAAAGGCATTTATCTTTGTACGTAAGTAAATACAGGTACACATAAGTATGCATTTATTTTTTATTTTCGTCATTTAGATTTTTTACTTTTATACCTATTTTACTACCTTTGTTTTTCTGCTTCATTGTTCTTACTTCAGTAAGCGGACGATCAGCGGTCTTTGCTGTCAAACAATGTACTTTATCATTACATGTTTTTAACCCATATATGAGTTTTTTGAATTCCAGGATATTTTGGAGTTTAAACCAATCAATATTTTTGCTTTTCTGAATTGTTCTATTACAACATCTTGTAAATGTATTATTTTAATTGCATCAATATATCTTTGAACATGTATTGAAAAATCATTTGCGTTTTGAATAGCTTCTTCAAGTGGCTCTCAAAGTTTATGCGAAGTAGCATAATGCTTTATAAATCCACCCACACCATCTACAGCTCCTTTGCCGTGCCTAGTAACAGAGTACAACCATTTTATATCATACGGTGCTAGTTTTAATTCATCTAATTGAAATCGATTTTTAAATTGATTAGTGGCGCTGTCTGATACGATGGTAATTTTTTAATTGAATCACAACAATTTCCTTTTAAGAAGGTTATAATTTTTTCTACTGCTAGCAAAGCATATGCTGGATCATGTTTTCGGTCATCACTTATGACGACGAAACTTTATGTTGAATCCCCTTGATAAGACACTACTGTGCACGATGGTCCTCGATTGATCTCAACCCAAAAGTATTTGCACCTTGCCGATATCGACGGATTGAAATTGCTAGATGTTACCCGAGTATTTTACGACCAAAATAAAAATCTTTAAATGAGCCATTTTTGAGAAAACCAAGTTGGAAATATTTGATTAGGAAAAATTCGTTTGTCCGAAAGTACGTGTAAAGAAACATTATAAATATTCTTTAAAATGAAAATATTTTGTTAGATATACAGGTTATACCATAGAAAATAGTTAAAAATTTGTTTATAAAATGTGGATTTTATATGTACTTCATATATACATCGAAATCATTTGAAGTTTTTACATTGTTATTTTGTATGTATTTCATACATACATAGAAATCATTAGAACTTTTTACATATGATTAGAGTTGTATTCACAAACTGCTCTCAATAGTTTCGTTTCATAATCTGGATTATTTCTGGCAACTTTATATTTTTTCCAAGTAGCAGAGAAGTCAAAATGTACTGATTCCATAGCTTGTTCACTGTAGAATCCTCTTTCCATTTTCATACAAAAATATTCATTGTGGAAAAATACCGCATGAACTTTGGGTGTGATAGAAACATTTAAAGCTAAATAACTTTCTTTGATTTCGGCTATGTAATTAGTGAAATCAGGATCAAGATCTACAGAAAAGCAAGCTTTGACAACCTTATTAAAATTCTGAAAAGCTTCGACGAACTTTAAGCAACCCACGCTACAGTTTGTACGCAAAAAATCAACCTTGTTTAGCAATATTTTACATGAATTGCCTTTGAACGATGGACTTCCGTGCGTTATTTCGCGCTGAACGTTACATAATTCTGCCCATTTTAAAGCTTCTTGCTCAAATCCGCTTAATAAATGGCTAAATAAAGTAATTACCACCCCTAGCATTAAATGCAACTCAGGAGGAGGAATGATCTCTAAAAATCACTTGCCTACACTAGTCTCGATGAGCGGTGGATGAATACAATTTTTATACTTTTTAGCTTCAGCTTTTTTACTTCCCGCGTCACGCCAATTTATGTAATTTTTAAGCGTATTTCCAATAGTTCTGTAACATCCAATTTCATTCAGACAATCCTTTTTTGCGTAACACCATGTGCAAGGATATAAACTAGAGCTAGACATTATTCCTGCAATTATATTGTCAAGTTTAAGATCTTTGCAGTAGTTCCGTCGAAATTATTGATTTTCAGCTCTGATCATACTTGCGAAATATTATCGTAATTCTCTTGTGTGCACGGTGCTAATGCGAGAATAAATAACTTTTTCACACTCGAATTTTTAAATTTCTCTGCTGCTATTCCGTTTTTGAAACTTCGGCGATTGTAACTATCCTTTTTTTCAGGACACCCTCCGACCTCAGAAAATAATTGAATGGAAATACATATTTTCAGGAACCTGCCACCTCCATCTATTCCAAATTTCAGGTGAGCCGTTTCAGTGATTTGTCGTTCCTCTTCAACGTGTTTAATAAAATCGTGGAGATTAGTACAGTATACAACGGTTTCAGCAGCATCAGAAACATTAATAGCTTTTATTTTTACAAAATAAAATTTTTTAAAATTAAAATATTGGTCTACAGAGTGGTTATTTTGCAAAAGTTTACGCTTTAAACCAGGTTCAATAATTTTCAAATTTTTCGTCGCAGTGCAAATGACTGAAGCTAATGCACATGTCGTTTTATAACTTAAATTGAAACTTGTTTTTATTTTTTAAAAATCTTCTACACTAATAAGAGTTTGTTTTAGTTTTTTTGTTCTAATATTTTTTTCCGATGGTAACATTGACTGATCGTCCGCCTTTTAATTGTGTTAATGATATTAAATCTGACTCTGTATCATTTTTATTTTTTACTACATCTTTCAATAATAAAGAAACTATCTGTTCTGTATGTTTTGGCTCAAACGTATTACTTACAAAATTATTTATATTATTCAAGCGACTAGATTTTGTGCAAGAGTGATTCATCTCTCTTTTAATATCCAAAAAACAATTAGAACAATGTTTAACAATCTTTTCACCTTTTCTTGATTTATTAAGAATCTCATCGTGTTTTGATTTATAAGAAAAAATGTCTTGAGGAAGCGGTATATTCTTATCGTTTAATCTCGCTATTTCAAAAAAATGACAATCGCAACATTCTCCATTTTTCGATCTAGTATTTCTTTTCAACTGATACTGTTTAAAATCCACTTGTTTTACTACACTTTTGTCAAGATTGGGACCGTGTAAATTTCTTTTACATGATGTACATACCACAAGTGGAAGACACTCATTTGTAGAATCATAATTGTCAAATAAACTTTCTATTTTCACTTTCAAACCTTGTCCTATGTTCACCATCACTTTACCTTTTCTAAAGCACAATAAGCACACGAAATGCCGACTTTCTTCATGTGTGCGCGCATGATCCTTAACTCTTCTCGCTTCTGTAAACAGCATGATTTCGAACTGAACGACAATGGACTAACTAAATCGACAAAGTAAGCGATATGTGTCTACTGTTATTACTTTGTTGTCTTTTCTTCTTTGTTTACATTTGGAGAGTATATGTAGATTCTACCTTTGACCGTAAACTCGTGTTGACAAAAATGCCTGAAATTCATTTGTGAGCTTATACTGTATTGATGATGTCTTCTACTTCGAAATCGTGGACGATATTTGTTGATCATATCCATTTTAATAATTCTATAACTTTACATAGAATCAAATTTTCTAACTAGTTTACTCATCTATCTTGTTTAATATATAATATTACTGAGTGGTAAAATATAGTTATAAATAATTATATAAGCTCATTCACATATAATTTAAAAAAAAAGAATTTTTCACAAATACTTGTAACTTAGTTTTTTCAAAAACGGCTCATCAAAATATTTTTATTTTTGTCGTATAATACTCGGGAAACATGTAGGAATTCGGATCCGTCGATATCGGCAAGGTGCAAATACTTTTGGGTTGAGGTCAATCAAGGACCACCGTGTGTGAAAATAGAAATTTGATCATTAACCCAATGATTTCCTTGAACAGCTTTATTATGAATCACAAACCAGTTTTCAGCGAAGTCTATTTGAAGAACTAAATGATGTGGCTCTTTTTTAGAATTTTCTCTTTCTCCTTTTATAGCTTTGTGTTGTATATTTTTTATACATGTGAGTCCAGACCGAAAGTTCATATTTAAAAGCAGAAATTGAGAGTGTTTTTTTAATCAAGTTTCCATTATGCCTGGACAAATTTTACATTCTTGTAAATAGCATATATCAGGTGGCTCAGAATACGTTATTGCGTTTATTATTTGTGACCGAATTTTATCCAACTCTGTAACGTTACATCCTCTGAAATTAATTAAGCTCGTAAGAAATAAATCATAATTTGTGCAATAGATACAGAGACAAACTTCTTTGATAAGGCATATTTGTAAGACATATTTTGATCGCAAACTATAAAACTTCGATTTATCAAGTCTCAATTCGGGATAATCAGTTTTAAATGCATTATGCGTTGCTCTTAGAGTTTGAGTAAGAAAACGTTTAACTTTCTTCAATTTTTTGTCATTTATTTTAACGGTAATAACGTCACTCTTATTAGGACTCTGACTTGAACAATTAAAATCGTCTTTTAAATAATATTCCATAACAATTTATTCGGTCCTTTCATCAATTAAATAGCCTGCGTATGCTTCTGGTTCCGAATAAACTCTCTTTTCTTATGCAAGACTTTTCGCTCTTTCTATCATGTACATTGTTATGTCTGGAAATAAGGATGAAATTTCATTTTCTGCTAAGGATGAGGATAGCCAAGTCAGAATTTTTATTTTTTCTGATACCGTAGAACACTTTTGCAAAGCTAAACCAAGATTTTGTAGTATCCATTCTGTACAATGGCATACAGTTGATTCATTTGCTGTTATAGAAACATCATAAACATTGTTCAACTTCACATCAAGGGTATTAGACAATGTTGAAAGTATTTTTTTTTTCGTTTTTTTTACGTAATGTTCAATTGATTTTTGACGTATAAGATTTTTTCTCTTAAGAAGCGATACAGAACCTAAGAAAGATGTACTTATTTCATTACTAAAATCTTCGATGCATTCTGGAGTACTTGGTAAAAAATCTTAATCCCTATCGACTAGGTTGTGGGTAACTTCATTATCCGTTATAAATTCATTGTCAGTGCTACTCACCAATTCTAAAGCACGATTGTAACAATGTTTACACAGATATGTAAAGGGTGTCAAAGGTAAATTAGGATAGAGGACCTTCAATGGATGAGCAAGATCCTCAAGTTGTTTGAAACGTACGGAACTAAATTTATAACAGATTTTTTTCTACTTGTGTAAAAAAACTGCACATTTGATTCTTTCCGTTGAATAATATTGAGACATCAGAGTTGATAAAGTGTAAATATTTAATAATTTTCCAAAAGATGAGAGTTTTAAAGAAGACGAGATGCGTGAGATATAGCAGAAACCGAACATTTCTTTGTAAATGTTAAATCAAACCATAGCCATCTAGCGGGCAAATGTATTAGTGCATAAATTCCTACAAGTAGGCCCACGTACATGTGTATTACGTATGTATGGACAAAGATCTCTATATTGACTGTTATATCATTGTTATATCACTATATATAAGCGTTAAGCGTGAAAAATTTGTTTCTGTGTTATCTCATTAGTGATCGCTATCCCAGTGCAAATGCCCTGAATCTCAAAAATACATCTAGATAGGTATTTACGTCTTTTATCACGACAAAAAAAGTTGAGTAAATAAAAAATGTGATTTCCGAAAGAAATGCACTTCTCTAAAAAATGAATTTTTCAGTAAGAAGTGCGTAACCCGGAAATTTTTTTTTTTATTAAATAACGTAGAGAACGTGAACGAGGGCTCAAAACTAAGTGAAATTATGTGTTAAAAGCTTAAAAGATTGGTGAAATAATAGCCGTTTGAAAATTACATTGAAAATTTTTTTTTCTAAGTAAGAATTTTCTCGGAATTCTGGGTATCGCTGAACGCATGAAATTTTGATAAAAAAAAAAAGAAAAAAAACGTGTCAAATAATTTTTGGAGTATAAATATTTTTATTTCAACATGATAGGTAAAATAGGCATACGCGGGCCACCTGATTTTACATGTATTCGGTCATCTAAGGTATGACGAAAAGGAAATAAATACAATTTTTGGAACAATCCGAGTAGAAGTAGGGTGTACGCGAATCGCGATTCCTTGAGACTAGTACATACTTTCGAATCCGAATGGTTAAGCCATCTGAGAAACTAAGTGTTTTTAATGTCGTGCATCAACCTGAATCAAAGTCGTTCAGTTTTCACTATTACTCCAACACCAATCTTATTCTTTATTTAATAATGTTTCTGAGACGACCTTGCCATTCAACATATGTATTTATTTTGAATCTAATCGGCTAAACGTGATTTTTAATACAGATGATTGTTCGAAAAAGATATTACAATGAGTCAGTCTTTAATAACACAATACGATTGCAGTTATAGTAAAAGAGCTGTGTTAGATGTGTAAGTATTTCCTTGTGTTATCGCACTCAATTTCTATCAATCAGCCATAGTATAGTTCAAATCTTCATTTATCTTTGTTTCTGAAATAGACGATAGAAAATTTAATGCTGAAACAAACTTAAACCTATCTTGCGTATTAAAACTATTTCTAGTATCTTATTTAAAAGATGTTTTCTGCAGAAAAGAAAGACGTTAACTATGCCCGAAATGCTATTGAATAATTTTAATCTTTGCATTCCATCCAGATAAGATTTTGCGTATATACAATAAATTAATTATTTGCCAGTTTGCTCCTGCAATACCATTCATTTTGTAAAAAAGTTTATATATGTATCCCCTTTACGAAAATAGATGACAGCCATCATAACAATCGTTTTAGTTGTTTTGATTTTATATCAAGTGCCGCGTTATTGCCGGAGATTATTTGTGAAATCTGTAAATAATGTAAATATAGCTTTGTACATGTTAAATACGTGTATTGCTTAATGAATACTGGCACGATCAGCAAGATCGGTACGATTGGCGAAGATCCACATCAAAGTTAATGTCAAACAATTGAATAAACAAAATTATTAGTACTAACAAATATAGTAGTTAATGTGAAATGAAACGCGAGTTGATTTAAATATTAAACGTAATGAGTTTGTAAATAATCATTGGCTAAGTATAAGAAAAATTCTCATTAAAGTAGAATTTTTAAGAAAAATTTTAACCAACTGTCATAAAACTATCAAATTTACTGGATAGTGAATATAAGTCAAGAGACATATACGATATATCTTTAATCTTATTTTTAAATAATTTATAAAATATTATTCAGATAACTTTATTGTCGATTGCAATATGCATTTGAAAAATTAATAAGTGTCAATTACATTTTTGTTACATCTTCGTTATATACACTGTTAATTTTGTACGTATTTAAATGGATTTATCTTCACTTAGCAAATTAGCATGGTGACTGAATAAAATAAATAATACCCAGACCACTTTGAGCTTTGATTAGAAAATTTTTTTGCTTCCAAGACTGTTTGATTATAGAACGAAGTAAATAAATGTGTACCAATCTTCGTATTTGGCTTTTTATTTCTATCACTTAATTAAAATTCAATATCAGCGAATATAAATACTATTTATTTTAGAATATGAAACGCGTTTGATTATAATCTTTTTAAAGGTAAGTAAACAAAATTTAATATAAAAGTTTATCACTGATTTATGTGTAAGGGTAGAACTGACAGATTCTGAAATACTTGCAGTATTTTGTGAACTAATTTTCAAACACTTCAATGTTCATAAAAAGCTAAAAAGTGATAAAATGATGCACGATAAGTATTTATACAATGAATTTTATAATTTTAATTGCTTTCAGTTGTAAGTAGCTTGAAGTATGCAAAGTAATAATATACTCGCATAAAAATGGCATCTATGTTTAACCCTTTCAGGGGCAATGGTACGTATACGTATAGTATACCACCTTTTTGCTTTCAGTTTGTTCTGTATTTCGGACGTATTTTTCAGTGCTTCTATGCGTGTAGGTACTTCTTGGACTCTTGAGATGATGAGTTATAAGTTTTGTATAGAAAAGTATGCAAATTTGTTTATTTATAAATAGTTATAAACAATTGAATCACAAAAAACTCGTTTTTTTCGTAAAAAATCGTTTATTCTTGAACGAAAAACTCTAGAGCTCGAAAATTTTTACCTATAGTCCGTGTCGAGCTCTATAACGTATATTTTTTCAAATTTTTTCGCACACTAGTTTTTTTTGAAAAAATTTTTGAAAATTTCAAAAATTTAATTTTTCTATATGAATTTATTTATAACTCATTATTTATAATGTATAACTTATTTCAATTGTTTTTAAATATTTATCATTTATTTGTAGTGTTTTATACAAATTACATATTTGATAGCCGTAGTTGTGTGACCGTCCACCAGGTGGCCAGTATCCAGTAGTAGCATCTTATCAGTATAGGGAGAACGTGCTCGCAAATATATGTACAGAAGAAATATGTGCCCCTGAAAGGGTTAAAAGGAATCTGCTTGGCTTTAGAAGAATTTCTTCTTATAGCGACAAGCAGAAATGGTTTAGAGTTAAGCAGAAAATAATCTAAAACATATTCCTTTTAGTGATAGTATATTACACGTGCTCTGGGGTGATCCTCTTTATCCCCATGTTGCGTATACTATTTTTCATCATACCCGGGCCGAAAATACCACATTCGCGTTTCGGAACC
>JAYJLV010001845.1:0-10495 GCA_036873485.1 Torymus texanus | reverse complement strand
CTCTGCGCACAGGTAATTGCATTTACCTCGGCAGAATTACTATTTTGTAATAATAGCTGAAATAAATAAATAAATATTTCATAAATATCTTTTATTTCTAGAATCATTTACTTGGTAGAGCCACTTTTTACTTACTGGAAGGAGACAAAATGGATCAAGCTGACTCACAACTTAGTCTGTCAGTTCAACTTTGTCTTAAATCAGTCTCCCAGTAACATTCTCTCCTCGCCTGCTATTACCTTCAATGAAAACGATTATCGAGGTGCATTGACATTACAGAAAGGCACTGCGAACAAATCCAGACTGCCCTGCAGGAGTAAGGGTTAGCATGGGTCATTATTTCATGAAACTAATTAATCATGAAAAAGCTCGTTTAGTTTATGAAAGAGCTTCACATCTTAATAGTCAATGTGCATGCTTTCCACAACACTGAGAATGTGTGCTGAAAGTTGTTACCAACTAGCAAGATCATTTCACGTTCAGGTACATATTTTTTTATTTTTGTGATTAAATTTATGTTTGGTTTATTGAAAATATAATGGTCATTTTAATCAACATTTCATGTTTTATATTCTTAGGGTGACTATGATCAAGCTTTTCAGTATTATTATCAAGCAACTCAATTTGCATTTTGGCGTTCGTACTCCCACATTATGGATTAGGCCAGATATACATGTATAGAGGAGACAATGAGAATGTAAATTTTGAATTAATCTAATAACACCAAGCAGTTCCAGCAGGTTGCTGAAAATGAAATTGATTAGAAAAAATTGTGCAGTTTTGATCTAAAAAATTGTAGAATATTTTAAATAATGAAATTAGCATGTTTGGTTTATTTTTATTAAATCTTCATCGAAGAATATTGAGAATGCGACTCTTAACAAAATATTTTGGTATTCTTTTTTAAAAATTCTTCAAAATTATTTTTTGATCAAGCTGATTGATTGAGCCAATATTGATCAAGAAAGTATTTTAAAAAATTTATAACAAATATTTAAAAAATGTCGAATAAAAAACTTTAAGGCACAGTCTCAATATTCTTCTATGAAGGTGTAATAAAAACCAATTAGAGACATGCAAATTTTATTAATTAAGAAATACTATCTATTTTTACACCAAAATTGAAATTTTTTTCCCAATCAATGTTCTATACAAAAAGTTTCAAAATTTTGAAGAAAAAAGTGTTAAAAGTTGTCCCTCTTACTGTTACAGTAAATAATCTTTTAATTGCTTTTGGTTTATGAAAAATTTATAAATTTTTGTATTCTTCGCGAGGTGACACATGGATGGATTATTTCAATCCGTACCCCAGCCCTCGCCAAAGTTCTAGCGTGCTAAACCTTATAACCGTACCATGCAGCCAACTTCAGGGCGTTCAATAGAGTGCACACGCGGGCATCAGTGGGCACCACTGTCAGCTATGCGACGGGGGTCGCGGATGGTAGCGACCGGCGACGTCGACGATCCTACTGCTGTGGACCGGTTTCGGAGCGATGGGCGAGCAGTGTATACTGTGTAGCGAGGCAACAGCGACGACTGCCACTGCTTGTACGACAGACTCGCCGCAGCATGCACGGAATCGCCACAACGCCGTCGACCTCTGGCAACGGCCGTCGCCTGCACGATACACTCGGTGCCACCCTGCCACCTGGACCACAGATCCGCCGCCGCACAGCATCGTCACAACACCGTCGACCCCGGGCGACTTGGTTAAGTAAGAGGACTGATGCGAGAGCAACAGCTTACGTACGGTTCAGGTATCATGTGTAAGATACGCATAACCTCAACGTGCTCGGGAATGTAAACAAGTCTTGTGCATAATGGATAGTAAGCATCCCTATTGAATGTGACAGGTTAGTTTTGTATTCAAGTAATTTTTTATAAATATTTTATTAAAATGATAAACACATGCTAGTTGGTTGTAAGGAGTGAACCCAGAGATAAATGCTAATAATCTATTGCCATTTCTTTTCAGTAGAAGCAGCAGATGCAATAACAGCACCAACAGGAACTTAGGTGGTCTGATCAAGTGTGTGGTTGACCAGATGCTTATAGGACAAACAGCTTTCCATGGAAATAAGTACCTCTGGCATAACTACACTTGCTGTCTGTTAGTTTATTGTTAAACATTTATTTTTTGTCGAGGATAAGAAGTATAACAGTGTATCTGCAAATAGTTACTTAATTTTTTATTTTAATATAGTCAGGTAAAACATCCTTCAGAAAGAATAATTAAAATTAAAAATTAAAATGAATTAATAATTGAATTTGAAAGTAAATCAGCTATTAATGGATATACTATTGTACTTATCATCATTAACCAAAAATAAATATGTAATCACCTAAAAGTCAATAAGTGTATAAATCTCAGGGAAAGCTGTCTCCTGTCTGTCATGCTAACATCTGCAATAACTATACATACTTAGCTTGTGATGGTGCTACTGTCTCCTGCTGCTTCTTCTGAGAAGAAATCATAAGAGCATTAGCATGAGTAACTGGGGTCACTCTTTAACGTTGGGCATACCTGCAATTTTGTCACTCCCTGATTTTCTCTGTCACTGGAAACCTAAGCTGCTATACTATTAATACTATACTATTAATTATACTTAGTTAATAATACCTGCAAGTGTAGTTAGTAAATTTTACTCCCTTCACAACGCGCATTTCTGTTTTGTAATAACCGATCAAACAATGCTCATGAATTTGCTTACTGCACTAGTAGTAGTAGTCGTCATTAACTAAATTTCTTTTTATTTCAGTACTTCCAAAGAGAATCGAGTCCCTTCGAATCAGAGATTTGTCTAGGATCAGAGGCATCAGAGACCCTTAGTACCTAAATAAAGTTACTTGTGTATGCCCATTTGATATCATAGGGCCCAGAAGCTTTTATATTAATTACAAAATCTAATAACTTATTTTGTTTTTTGTTAATCTGTTATTTTTCACAGTTTTTAGAAGTTTTAAATTGAAAATGGAAAATCAAAAGTGCAAATGATTATAATATTGAATGAGTACAAAATATAGTTACAGTTTTTATAAAAATACCAAGTTAGTGTTGTTTTAGCAAAGAAGTTTTAATAGTGAGCATTAGTGTTTTTGGCAATTTTTAACAAATTGTTATATTTTGATTAAATACAGAAACTTCTAGGGCCTATGAGTTCATATGAGCCTATACGGGCATATAACTTTTTTTTTTTAAGTAACAAGAGGCTCTCATCCCAGGCAAATTCCTGATCTGAACAGTCTAGATTCTCTTGAAAGACACCTTTAAAAAGTTGAAAAATAGTATAGTTATTATATCAACTTTTTTGGCATAGTATGCGCAAAGCTTGATTCTCACACAGTTGAATGAAAAAGCATGCAATGAATCAAGCTGTAGTTGTAAATTCTATAATATAAAGTTCAATTGTGGAAGTTTATTTATTAATATAAAAAATAATAATGTGAAAAGTTTGAATGTATACATCTAGAGGGATTCTAGTGGAAAATTCTGTACCATCTAGAAGCTCTCTTCTTCTTGAAATCCATGTCTTCATGTGATTCTTCTTTTTTATCAAGGACTCAGTTTTATGTCAACTTAATAGCAACTTAATAACAATAAATTGATAAAACTTACAGCAAGAATTTACGTTAATTTGACATATGTTTGCTACAAATTATTATATTAAATTTACAGCAAATTAACAACAATAAATTTTTGCTATATACTATAAATTTTTTTCATTTTTTCAAAATCACCAGTTGCCGTCAGTTTGCTAGCAATTTGCTGTAGTCAGTACTAAATAGTTGCTATAAACTTTGCAGCAAATGAGGACTCAGTTTTACAACAACTTTAAATAAATTTCACATAAATTGTTGTATAATTTACATCAATTTGCCATCTTTTTCTTATTAGGGTACTGACATCGCACGCAATCACGCATGTTGCCAGTTGCCACTGTTCTTTTCAAGCTGATGCGCATGGACTGAGCATGAGAACAGCTGCCATCATCACCATAAACAAAGCTGGACCGGAGCAGTTCCTCTCATCATCGTCACAGCAATAGTTCTTGTGGTTTATTTCACAACTCCAATGTTATGGGGAGCATCGATACAATTACTTCCCAAAAGATTCAGACTGCTGTTGAGCTTATTTTGGTGATGCTACATTTATAGAGTTTACATATCTACGGTTCTCTACAGGCACACTTACAGGTATGAAATAAACTGTACGAATGCGTACATCTTAATCATAGGCTAATAAAATATTCAACCTCCTATCCTCTTTCCACTTTCCTGCACTTTTTCGCTTTGCTCCAAACATCATATCCTCTCTTTACTTTCCCTGAGTGTGTTTTTACATACTCTTCCTGTTTGCTTTAACTTTGATCACTATTGATTATTTGGTGTCTGCCTAGGGTGAAGTGCTCCTGCAGATGACATCTACAGGAAATATTCTGACGGCTGCCCTACTTTTTCCACTGCTCTGCTTCTGCTGGAATGAGGACTGCTACACAGGGATCAACAAATACATGGGCCACCTGTGGTATAAGTATGGGCTATCATCATACATGAATATGGGAAAAACACATGATCTTTTACTGTTTGTTTATGTTGGCTGTAAACCAATGTAATTTAAATCTGATTTTGGTGCTTTATAGGATTGATATCCTCATTATGTTAATCTATTTTTATACTTTGATGACAGATGGTTAGTTTATAGGAAATGTTTATTTATCTATTTATTTGTCACAAATAGCTAATCAAGTACACAACAGAAAACTTTTTTCAATGTGTAGCCAACCATCTTCTAGGAAAGTACGAAAACTATTTAACACACTGAAGATCACTGTCAAATATAGTATAAAAATTGGATTCGAATTAACATATATTGCCTTTGCGTAAAATTAATATAGAGTTACTGTGCTTTTTGTATGTTTTTGAGGAATGGATGGCTGCACAAAAAAAGGTTTTCATTTGCGTACTTGATTAGCTGCTTCTTACATATCTTAGATAAATAAACATTTTCTGTGAAGCCTATCTGTCATGAAATAATAAAAATTAATTAACACACTGAGGATATCAATTCCATAAACCATCGAAATCAAGTTCTAAATTACATTGGTATAGAACTAAAACAAACTAACAGTAAATATCAATTTGTTTTTCACAGTTACACATGTGAAATGGTTGGCTTGACAGAAAATATTTATTCGTGTACTTATGTATGGCATACATGTAATCCAGATTATGAATAAAAATTTCTTTATCGCAAAGCCAACCATCTCATATGATGCATGAATAGGATAAAGATTTTTACTCCAAGTTAGTTTTGGCCATTTGAGGTTTATGGTATATGGTTCTAACAGCCTAAGTTTATCAATGTATCTTCCTGCTTTAATGAGAGATGGTTCACTTCGCACTTTCGTACTTTCCTAAAAGATGGTTGGCTACACATTGAAAAAAGTTTTCTGTTGTGTACTTGATTAGCTATTTGTGACAAATAAATAGATAAATAAACATTTCCTATAAACTAACCATCTGTCATCAAAGTATAAAAATAGATTAACATAATGAGGATATCAATCCCATATAGCACCAAAATGGGATTTAAATTACATTGGCTTACAGCCAAATTAAACTAGCAGTAAAAATCAATGTGTTCCACATTCCCATTTGAGATGGTTGGCTTTACAGATAATGTATATTCGTGTACTTATGTATGGCATATGGGTAATTCAAAAAATGAATAAATATTTCTTTACGGCAAAGCCAATCATCTCATATGAAATATGAAAAGCATAAAGATTTTTACTTTAAGTTTGTCTTTGTTATATGAGGTTTATGCTATATGTATTTAACAACCTGAGTTTGTTAAGCTAACTTCCTGTATCAGATATGAGTGATAGTTTGCTTTAAAGGGAAGCTTCATTTTTGTACCTATATTAGAAGTACTATTAGTCAAGTAAAAAGTCTAAAATTCTTTTCTCTGAAGTGAACCCTCTTTTATTATAACAGGAAGATACATTGACAAACAAAGGCTATTAAATTCATATAGCTTAAACCTCATAGTAAAGACCAATGTTCAGTCAAAATCTTTATCCTTCTCATACTTCATATGAGATGGTTGGCTTTGCCGTAAAGGAATTTTTATTCATATTCTGGATTACCCGTATGCCATACATTAGTACATGTATAAATATTTTCTGTAAAGCCAACCATCTTAAATGGGAATGTAAAAAAAACATTGATTTTTACTGCTAGTTTTATTTTGGCTGTAAACCAATCTAATTTAAATCTGATTTTAGTGTTTTATAGGATTGATATCCTGATTATGTTAATTTTTTTTTATATTTTGATGACAGATTGTTAGTTTTACAGGAAATGTTTATTCGTCTACTTAGTGTCACAAATAGCAGTAAATATCAATTAGTTTTTCACAGTTACACATGTGAAATGGTTGGCTTGACAGAAAATATTCATTCGTGTACTTATGTATGGCATACATGTAATCCAGATTATGAATAAAAATTTCTTTATCGCAAAGCCAACCATCTCATATGATTCATGAATAGGATAAAGATTTTTACTCCAAGTTAGTTTTGGCCATTTGAGGTTTACGGCGTATGGTTTTAACAGCCTAAGTTTATCAATGTATCTTCCTGCTTTAATGAGAGATGGTTCACTTCGCAGAAAAGAATTTTTGTTTCTATTCTTTGACTAGCTGTATAATGTTTGACATAGGTACAGGATTGAAGATTTCCTTTAAAACAAACCATCTCTCATAAAAGTAGAAAAATGCATTGATAAATACAGGTGTTAAAATCATATACCGTAAACCTCAGATGACAAAAACTAACTTGGAGTAAAAATCTTTATCCTATTCATGCTTCATATGTCATGGTTGGCTTTGACGTAAAGAAATTTTATTTGTATTCTGGATTTCCTGTATGTCATGCATAAGTACACGAATAAATATTTTCTGTAAAGCCAACCAGTTCACATGTAACTGTGAAAAACAAATTGATATTTTCTATTCGTTATATATATATAACCTCAGTGTACTCATTTCTTTTTATACTATCATGACAGATGGTAGGCCTTGCAGACAATTTTTATTCGTTCTAATTTCATTAGAAATCCTTATCCTTTTCATATTTTATATGAAATGATTGACTTTGTCAGAAAGAAACTTTTATTCGTATACTGGATTATAGCTGTATGGCATACATAAGTACACGAATAAAGATTTTCTGTAAAGCCAACCATCTTACATGAAACTGCAATATGCACATTGATTTTTACTGTAAGTTTCTTCTCTAATCCAATGTAATTTAGAATTTTCAAGGATATAAGCATTTCTGCAAGACTCTATGTTCAGTGACTCTAATGTTCAGTGTATTAAATAGTTCTCGTACTTTCCTTGGAGATGGTTTGCTTCACAGAAAAGGATTTTTGATTCGTGTACTTCATAGCTCTTTGTTACACATAAGTCCATAGATAAACATTTACTCTCTAGCTAACCATCTGTCATGGGAGTATAAAAGTAGATTGACACTTAGATTTAAAAGTATCTTACAGTAAAAATGAATGTGTTTTTCACATTTTGATATGAGTTGGTTGGCTTTATAGAAAATGTTTGTTCGTGTACACCTGTCTGGCATACAACTAATCCAGCACAAAAAAAAAGATTTCTTTCCGGCATAACTAATCATCTCATATATGAAATATGAAAAAAATAAAGGTTGTTACTGAAAACTAGTTTTTTTTGTTATCTGAGGTTAATGCTATCTGAGTTTATTAAGTTTTGATTCGCTTACTTGACTAGCTGTACTTCTAATATAGGTACAAGATGACAAATTCAAACTGTTAAACTCATGTAGCATCAGCTTAAGCTCAGATAGTTAAAACTAATTTTCTGTAAAAATCTTTATCCTTTTCATACTTCATATGTGATGTTTTGCTATGCCGGAAAAATATCTTTATTCCTGGACTAGATTAGCTGTATGCCAACTACAGAAGTACACCAATAAACATTTTTGTAAAGGCAAAGATCTCACATGAAAATGTGAAAAAAACATTGATTTTTATTTAAATTAGTTTTGACTCTAAGCCAATGTCATTTAAATTTGATTTAAATGGTTAATGGGATTGATATCCTCAGTATGTCAATCTATTTTTATACTTTCATGAGAGATGGTTAGCTTTAGAGAAAATGTTTTTTCATCTACTTGTATGCAACAAATAACTAATAAAATACCAGAATGAAAAATTCTTTTCTGTGAAGCGAACCCTCTCCCAGTGGACTACAAAAATAATTTAATACACTGAAGTCACATCTAGTATAAAAATAAGATTTTAATTTATGTTGGCTTCGAGTCCAAAGTAATATACAGTTAATGTGCTTTCCCACTTTCTTGAGAAATGGTTGGCTGCACAAAAATAAATATTTCATTCGTTTACTTAATAAGCTATGTATTACATACAAATAGACAAATAAATATTTCTTGTAAGCTGACCATTTGTCATGAAAGTATTTAAATAGATTGACACACTGAGGATATCAATCCCATAAAGCATCAAACTCAGATTTAAATTACATTCTTTTAAGTCAAAATAAACTAACGGTAAAATATGCTTTTTTTAAACAATTCCATGTGAGATTTTTGGCTTTATAGGAAATGTGTATTCGTATACTTCTGTATGGCATATAGCTATTTCAGTACAGAAATAAAGATTTCTTTTCGGCAAAGCCAATAATCTCATATGAAGTGTTGAAAGAATAAAGATTTTTACTGAATTTTTGTTTTTGCTATCTAAGATTTATGCTGTATGAGTTTCACATCTGAATTTGTCTTTCCTCTAAAACGAACCCTCTCTAATAAAAGCAAGAAAATGATTTTACAAACTCAGATGTCAAACTCATATAAAATAAACCTCAGATACCAAAAATCAACTTTCAGTAAAAATCTTAATTGTTGTTTTCATACTTCATATGAGATGTTTTGCTATGCTGGAAAGAAATCTTTATTCCTGTACTGTGTTAGCTATATGCTATACACAAGTATATGAATAAACATTTCCTGTAAAGCCAAAAATCTCACATAAAATTATTAAAAAAAACATATATTTTACCTGGTAGGTTAATTTGACATTAAAACAATGTAATTTAAATCTGATTTTGGTGCTTTATGGGATTGATATTCTCAGTGTGTCACTATTTAAATACTTTCATGACAGGTGGGCTTTACAAGAAATGTTTATTTGTCTACTTGTGTGTAATAAATAGCTTATAAAGTAAACGTATTGGACGGGTAAAATTAATATGCAAACACTTTTATATTTAAAATAATAATCCTTTTTATTGCATCCTCTGGTTACACAAAAGCAATGCTTTGGTGGAGCGTCCGTCTTCTACGGCGGTTGGCACAGGAGAGAGCGAACGGCGTCGCTCGCGCGCACATGTTGTAGGCGAGGGGGAGAGGGGCAGACGGTAGGCTGTCCGCAGTCCGCTGCGCTCCTCTGCTCGGCGCGATGGCGCCATCACATCTTCGCTGGCCTGCGACATTCAGCTCCTCGCTGAAGATGTGTCGTAGCGGCATGCTAGGGAGAATCCACAAATGCACTGCGCCGCGCTGCGCTGCCCTGCCCTGCGCTGCGCCGCGCTGTGCTGTCCGTTCCGCCCCAGAAACAGGGAAGCCTATCCATGTTCATGGATATATTTGTTGTGTTGACTTTGGATTTGATTTTAAGTTTAACTTTGGATTTGGTGATGACATTTCAAAAACATTTGTATTTAAATAATTGTGCTTAAGTAATTTTTGTTTTTTGCTATATTTAAATATGGAACTTGATAAAACAATGAAGTGTTTAACAATTTTTTAAACATTAATTAAGTTGATGATAAACCTTAAACTTAAAAAAGAAAAAAAATTACTTAGAAGGTGGTGGCCAAAACCTCAAAGTTAATCTTAAAATCAAATCCATTAGTCAACACAACAAAAATATCCGTGAATATAGATATAGGCTTCCCTGTTTCAGGGGCGGAACGGACAGCACAGCGTGGCGCAGCGCAGGGCAGAAGCACATTTCTTACAAAACGAATGAAATATTTTTGTGCAGCCAACCGTTTCCCAGGAAAGATAGGAAAAGCATATTAACTTTATATTACTTTGGACTCGAAGCCAACATAAATTAAAATCTTATTTTTATACTAGATGTGACTTCAGTGTTTTAAATTATATTTGTAGTCCACTGGGAGAGGGTTCGCTTCACAGAAAAGAATTTTTCATTCTGGTATTTTATTAGTGCGTTATTTGTTGCATACAAGTACGAGGGTGGGTCAATAAGTCCTTAGAATAAGGCATTAAAAACTTTTTTTTTTCGTAAATTTTTTTTTATTTTTCAACATAGTCTCCTTGGAGCTCTATACACTTAGCTAGACGTTTTTCTAATTTTTTTAACCCGGCAGAAAAATAAGATTTCGGAAGGTCCTCAAAATAAGCATCTGTTTGAT
>JAYJLV010001834.1:0-10497 GCA_036873485.1 Torymus texanus | reverse complement strand
CTCGCTCTCTCTCTCTCTCTCTCTCTCTCTCTCTCTCGCTCTCTCTCTCTCTCTCTCTCTCTCTCTCTCTCTCTCTCAGTAACACATATATTTGTAGAGCATTAGAAACAAATAAAATAAGGGTGCCACATGGAAGCAATCGATTAGTGCCATTACCTTTTTGAAATGCGCATTTATGAATACCATAGCACTTCAGTGTCTTACTTTAGGTCTAATTTCAAACAAATTTATTAAAAGCGAACGACGAAAGCCAAGACCATTTTGATGCCTATGAGATATGACTATACATTTTTAAATCTTTGTTCAAACATCCGCTAATGAACGCTATCAGTAATGTGTTATTGTTTAGTTCGACCGACAGTAAGTAGCGTTCATTAGGCGAAAAAGATGTCTAATAGATATACGAAAATTTCTCTTATGATGTATCTAATAACAGCTTTACAATTTATCAAGTTTATGGGTAAAATTTATGCAGTGTGGCCTTTAAATAATAACACAAAAAAAATTTGGCATACTCTTTATACATGTTTGTGGTGGTTTTACTTTGTAAATTTGATAATAGCTGCAAATATTACAATTTATACTTGTTATCATGCACACGATGATTTCACAATAATCAGTTTTTCGTGGATGGAATTTGTAGCACAGATGGAGGCTATAGTAATTTTAATAAATTACAGATATTATCAGAGTATTCTACAGGTTTGAATAATTATAGAGAATAATTTTTTATTTTAACAACTTTTTAAAAATATTTTATTAATGACATAACGAGTCATTAAAATAAGTTCTATTAATTTCTCCTTGAGTAGGATAGTATATTTTAAGAAATTATATCTTCATTATATCGTTACAAAAATTATAATTTCATGGTATCTACGTACATGCTGGAAAATTATTATTTGTCCTACTTTTGGAGGAATTGATTTACTTGTATAATGTCATGTAACATCACCACCGGTAGCTTAACACTTCTTAAATGCCTATTACATTTGAATAATTATTACACTATTATTTTACAGAACTTATTGTCTGAAGCTGAGAATTATATAATAATATCTGATATGAGAAGGCAGTCATTCTTAAATGAAAAAGCTCTTTCGTATGCATTAATTATGGCGTTGATAACTTTTTTATTCTCTGCACTAGTTTTACTATATTTTACAAACCCTGCAATAACATCATGGGATACTTATCTCTTAACTTCTTATTATCCTCTGTCAATAAGAGTAACGATTGTTGATATTTTCATTTATGTGCATCAGATCGTTGTTATGTGCCATTGCAGCGTTATAGTGAATATGGATGCTACTGTTGTCTTACTTATTTATGTATGCGCAGTACGTTTAAAGATATTAGCAGACGACTTTCAACAAGTTACTTATCCTGAAAAGTTAAAAGAATGCATTTATGAACATCAACGTATATTAGGGTATTTATGCTTCAGTGTATCTTAAATTTCTTATTTTTTTTTGTAAAAGTACGAGGGGACGTTGACTAAATTTAACATCGTACATTTTATATTCGAAAACATACTTCAAAAATTTAGACTGGCACAAGTCTGGCTTCTATAGTCTTGCATAAGTTTTAGTTGAACCAGACCTAATATCAGACATTCTACTAGACTTTCTTCCGACTTTCGCTAAAAAAAAAAATATCATCAAGAGTATTGTTCAGCCTCTGTGAAAAATAAATTCAAGCAACCTCGATGATTACGAGAAATTTGGGTGTAGAAACTCATGAATTCACTCCTGAAATGTAATATAGAAAAATGAAGGAAAGCAAGGTTTTTAGAACTTGTCTACCGATGCTTAGATGTAAGTCTGGCTTTCTGTCTGGCTGAAATAGAAACTCTGGTATTAAGTCTGGCTCAACTAGTCTGCCGTAGCCAGGCTTGCACAAGACTTACGGAAGTCAGACTTGTGTCAGATTAACTTTTTTACACGGGCGATAATTCGAATATTTTATGTCCGAAGGATACTCTTAAAGCTTTAGCTACAGGACAAAAACAAATTATATTAAAACATATTTTGAATACTTTTGCTTCTGTGCAAGACGTCTGTAGCACTTATTTTATTTGTTTTATACACATTAAAGGTTACGAAATAGTATATTGTGTATACTAAGAGCGTAAAAGCTTTTTTTTCAAAAAGCCCACTTAGCCTTTGGTGTACACCATATTTTTTGTAACGCATCTACTGTTTTTGCGTTTGTTTGGTATATTGAGCGGGGCTAATGTGACCATCTTCTGACACGGCAACCACGTGCATACTAGTATAATTTGGAAATTTAGAGAAGAAAATTTACTACAAAAAAGAACAAAGATTGTTTAGGTATTTGTTTATTATGAAAATAATAATAATAATATATGATATTCGCTTCAGTTGATTTGAAATTTGCGCATATACGTATATACAGAGAAAACTCGAAGCGGGAAAAAAATACTGAAAAACGCCCGCTCGCAGCTTTTTTAGCCCGACGGTCACGAAACGATCGCTTTAGATTCGCTTAATAGGGCGAACAAACGCTACAAACGTGCTTGTATTACAAAAACATATCTTATATAAATAGTAAACAAAGGAAATCAATAATAACAAAATAACTTTAAGTTTTTTCAAACTATAATTTTATCTTTATAAATAAAGTAATAATGAATCATCGCTAAAAATGTAGTATAAAAAGCATACTTCCATTAAAAATTGATGATAATTAATTCGGAATTAACACATTGCTTCTTGCGAATATAAATTGTGTAATGAAATTGTGTTTTACTGACTCAACTACATTCGTCATTCAATGTCATTACATATATTTTAACAAAAAGATAAACGTTTTCTAGTGTTAAGTCTAGAGGCATTCCACACGTAACATTTAGACAACCCCTCCTATTTTTGTAGATTCAAAATATATATTAAAAATCATCACAAATTTTCACATATTTATCAAAAATTATTATCTCTTGTACCATTGTATAGGATAGCGGCCAATATCAATATTGTTGTTCGACTTATTGTTTCGAAAACCATCATTTGCTTTTTTAGTTATACTATAGGGGCTGGATTACAAATTATAAATGTACGTGTATATAATCTCTAATTCTTTTTATAATTATTCTTTACACAAAAATAATTTTAAAATAAATTTTATTAAGCCTCATGCAACTGTGGCCTCTCTTCAAAGATTTAGTGTTGTACTTCTAATTAATTACTTAAGGCTTATATTAAATGCCTCTAGTGCTGATGAATTATTAACAGTAGTAAGTTCAGTGATTATTATGTCCTGTAATTTAATTGTATGGATTAATCATGACTATAATTATATACTTACAAAAAGAGATTCTCACTGCTGAATTATGGAATTGGCTAAACTTTCAGAATCACATTTTTTTTTTTTTTTGGAAGGGGGAACCTCTGTTCTAGAACTTGGTCTATTGAGAAGTAATGCAGAAGAAATAAGTATCGACAAAGATCTTAATAAGTCGATACCTCAAAATTCTAGAAAATCCATACAAAAATAAATCGACAATAGAGAAAAAGACTTTAATTTAAGCTTTGATTCAATTAAAAATATTGATTCTTCAGAAAGTTAAGTATAAGCAAACAAAGATGGCGTAAGAAAATTATTTAAAATCAACAAATAAATACACCAGTTAGTCGTTTTAGAGAATTAAAGAAAGATAGTTGTAGTCTGGTATCTACGTTTTATAGTTCTACTTATAGACTACGCTGAAACTGGGATCTAATATGTATTGGTACATTAAGTTTTAAAAATATGAAAACCGTCAATTTTACAATTTTATTAATCAAACTGTATATAATAAATATAATTATTTTTATAGCAAGAGTTCATGTCAATAAAATAGAAATATCACTCATAAAATTGTTAGGAAAAAGGATAATTTTAAATCATTTTATACCACTCTAACCTCAAAATCACAGCTTTAGTATGATTTTTCGGTATAAAAAATTTTTTCGTTGCGCTCGTAGATAAAGTCACATAAGCTAAATAAGCGAATCCCGCACCCGTGTCGAAACGTACTATTTTCACACTGTTAATCAATATTTTGAAACGAATGAAAACTTAAATTCAAGTTTTTGCTGTCTACTCTGCTTGCTTATTATATTGTATAATTTTTCTAGCACTTCGAGCTATCGATTGATTTAAATCTCCGTGAACATTTTTTTTTTGTTAAAAATATAATATTCTAAAATTTTAGCCAAATCCATAATCCAAAGATGAAAAAGATCGTTTTGTTATTGTATAATACACGTACTTCCTTTTTGATATACTTACTAGTAAATGTATAGACTCAATAGTAGAATCTGCCCCGAAGCTGCTTATTTTTGTATTCTAGAGCAAAAACATTGGATTTTCGGTATATTCGACGCCATGGTATGAAGAATCTAAGGATATGATAACTATTAAAATTATAATAATTTTAAGATGCCAAAAATTAGTAAAAATATACGTCCCTGGCATTATGACGACACTTCATTTAGCATATGTAACAGGCGTAAGATGTATTAGTATTATGGATAATATTTCATATTTTAATTTATTGTGCATTAAATATTTTAATACAAAAATCTTTTTTTAGATAATATCCAGCTCCATTTCCTATTTTACAACCCTTCGTGCTATTACGGATCAGTAAATTATGGAAATAGAATAATAATTCATTTAATTTTATAAACGGAATAAATTCTATCCTGTGATGAAAATTTTATATAGTATATATATTGAATAACAACTTTTGAACATCTGGATGGATCATACCGGTATTTGAATATACATAATTTATATTTAATTTATTAAATAAATACTTAATAAGTATTAAAAACAGTATTTAGTTCTTAAAATTTTTAAATTTTAATGTTATCTATAGTGTTTGAAATATGTGCTAAATTATAATAATAACGTTGCTAATATTATATTTGCATAATTAAAAAAAATAATTCATTTTTTAAATTTATTATTTAATTTAAAAAATATTATTTGTTACAAAACAAATACGTTCTAAATTCTATTTCATAATCTTGATTTTATTAAAATTATCTATATATTTTTAATATGTTATCCATCAAACATTACTCTGAGAATTGAAAAGTACGAAAATGATGCCTTTAAAATGTTTTTAAAATTCTCAATGTTCAAATCGTAAAATTGTCCAGCAGTTAAATAAATCGGTCTATTTGCGTTCATTGCCATAAAATACAAATCCCTTCGGAGTTTAGCTGGCATTGTAAACCAACAACTGTCGTAAACGGCATCAAGAATTGATTCTGCTTGTTGGGAGAGACGATCGCTTGCATAACTGATTAAATATAGTTGAAACATTAATATATTAAAACTGATTATCGGTCGCAGAGCGTCAAATACAAGTCCACTTCTTATTGCCATTATTATACGAATCCCTACGAATATAAAATATATATATTTTTTTCGTTTTAGTACTAGTGATTTGAAGAAAATTTGTAACCAATATAGATATATGTCTTTAAGTTCTGGAAAGTATCGCTATCATTCCTTTTTTATAAGTTAAAAAGCAATGCATACATCGACAATAATTAACAAAATCGTAGTAAAAAATTAAATAAGAATAATGAAGAATACAAAAATTCTGATAAACCAGTAGTGTGCACACGCGTGTACTTCCTTAAAAGATTATATTTCTCATTTTTTCGCAAATGTGTGTATGGGATGTTTTATGTGAACTGATTTGCTCAAAAGTTATTTTATACGTTAAACTGGTGCGAGATTATTCCATTTACCTTTCTTGATGAAAAGTTTATCTTTTCCAGTATTACTTTATATCACAACTTTTTTAATACAAACTCTTTAATAATAAGAGTAATTGCCTTTAGATTATTTATTATTATTTAGTTTTTCGAAGCCATTTATCAATTACGCAAAGTTTTACACAATTAATCCCAAACATAATAGAAATTATTGAAATATGAAGTAATATTGTGAAGTTTAGTGGGATCTATCAAGAGCAAGAAGAATACAAGTTAAGGCGATGTTGGGTTCAAAATTAACTCGAATTAATTATTTAATAAACTAATTTTCGAACGTTTATTTAGAAAAACACTTCTATATTAATCCCTCCATATAACTAACTAGTATAAACCGCTCGCTCGTACGGGCCGAAACAATCGGCTATTTTTCTGGCCGTCGCTCGAACTCAAGAGCGTCGGCCGCCTAAGACCTAAAACTATAAACACTTAGACGCGTGTGCCCGAACGTCGCACGAAAATCTAGCCGCTCTTCCTAGTTCAGTGCATCGACTTATATTTTCCCGTTTCGATAAAGCTATATTTTACATTGATTATATAGTTGAAAAAGCGAGGAGAAACAAACATCTACGTTTTTTAACATATTTGTCTCTCTCGACTAAATACACATTTCAAAAATTGACTTAATAGTTTCTACGCATGGCACCGACCCTGTTGCAGCCGAAAAGGACCCGAATAACCCTCAGATTATTCGTCCACATTAACTCACATAGCTAGAAGCGCACTTCTACAATCGGAGTCTTAACAACTTTAAACCCTTGAGGTATTAAAGTAATTAACATATTATCCTTTATAACAATTAATTCTAATAACTGCTTTTATATTGATAAGTTCTACTAATAAACTAATAAATCAACTTTCATTTCTCCTTACTTTTTCCGCTTTACAAAAAATACTATGGATATCCTTTTTTTTATAGTTTATATTAAGCCAGTCGGCGACAACCAGATTAGTTCACATGAAATGTTCCATATAATATGCAGTTCGTATACGAACACTCATGACAAAAAGTATTAGGTTGATTTTGAATAAGGATAGTAATTGGTTAATCAACCAACCAGTACTAAATATAAACTTGAACATTTTTGCTATAAGAGTCCTAACTTATTGCTATTATAAACTTAATTTACTTTACTTGCCTAACATCAAATTAATGCCAGCGTTTAGTAACAGTTGAACTACCATCATTCCAGAAACGGTAGAATTCAGCATTCCAGACAATTCCAGAAGATGAATATGCCGTTGTACAGACCTAGCGATTTTAAGTTGACAATCCTTTACATCTTCTCGAATACTACCGATGTTTAATATATTGTTTTTCAACAATTCGATTTGTCCACATACATGCATAGCTAAACTGAACAGAAAAACGTCAATGCCCACATTACCATGAGCGGTAATCATAATAGTAACACTTTCATAAGCGTATAAGGAACCATAGATGTCGTCTCTATAATGACCGAATAAACATCCAGTTTTTAGAGGTAACTGTCTCGTTAATGAAGTTTCTGATAAATTATCCCTGCATAAAAATGTGAATACAGAAATAAACAATGCCAAACTGATTTTCTAGCTAATACCAATATTACTTTAATCATGCGAAATGTATATTAAATTAATAACGTAGTTTTCTGACCGTGTAGTCCCATTAGTCATTGAAGGCGTAAGAAAGGGCAGGGATCCAATAATGATTAGTGTATTAGAAACGTAACAAGAAATTATTTGTAGGAAGAATACGGAACGTCCAGTTTTTGAGAAAGGTATGGCGATTTTTCGTAATTTATCATCATTCATGGACAACCAATCTTTAACAGCGGAAGAAAAAACTGTGCGGACTTGCGCCATATGAACACGAATGGCAATCATTTTTGTAATTGCCATGACGGAACAAACTGACAGCATAATCCAGTCGACTACGTCGCTGGCGTTGCCGCATTTTAGGTAGGCAGCCAAAAGCTGGGCATATATCATCCATATCTAGCTTAAAGAAATAATAAAAGTAAGATTACAATTATAAAACGAGATGTATAAAGGGAGCGGTGCTTTCCCTCCGGCGTAGTGTCACATGCGTAACTTACACTTGCCTTCAGGGTGCTACCACGCCTTTTGCTCATATCATTAAAACGGTCAATTTCTATACAATGCATGTAAAAGTATAAATGTGGTTTTAATTTCATATGAATGTAAATACAAGTTTGACCAACTCTGAAATACTTCGATTGCAATAAAATATTTTGTTTGTTTGGTTGTTTGTGCTATGAAAACAGGTCATTAAAAGGTTTCTGCGCATAGGCTTCGTAATTCGAGAGTAGACAGCTAATAATGAGTGTACAAATAGACGTTACGTCCAAAAAAGACACTTGTCATTGATTTTATAATTAAATTTTCTAATTATATTTGTACATTAAGAAAAATATTTTAACACAATTTACAATTGACAAATCGGTTGATAAATACCAAGATAATATAACAATAAGCAATGCAGTTTTGGGTAAATCACCTGTGATGTAAATGAAAAAACCATTCGAAACCACGAGAAAATATCGTCGCATTTAAATGGCCATAATCCAAGAGGCCAAACAATAAATTTATTTAACTTTAACGCAAAATCCGCGTCTTCATTCCACAGGCCTGTTGTCACTCTATCTTCCATACTCGTGTTTCAAACAGGAGACGTACGTAATATGTTTGGCAAGGAATAAACACGTACGAAAGAAACGGCAAAATAAACTACGAGAGGAAAAGTTTTCGGCCTTATTTAACTATTCATGGAGCTTCGGTCTTCACTAGCTGTTACGGCTGCTGTTGCATACCCAGTACTTTTCTGGGCGTGGACGCGCAGCATTTCTTATTTATTATGTGTGAATGCACGAACCCTTTACGTTGTCTATACGTACGGGGCTATATTGGTACGCGTGCATTACGAATGCGCATAAGGGATGGCGAGCCGCACCTCAATTACTCCTGGACATTTTTAGCCCGCGCTTAGTAAACTTTTTTCTCCATTCGTTGAAAACGCATTCGTTCAAACGCAATGTTTTATTTTTTGCACTATTGATCGAGACAAAAGTTTCAGACCAAAGATAGTCCCATGCCATGTATACAGTGTATCGATGCAACGAAAAAAAAAACTGGATGCACGGGAAGGGTTTGTGCAGAAATAAACTCACGCCTCAGTAGTATGAGGGATAGAGCAGAAAACATACGTAACTTTAACTGTTGATGTATACTGAAGTTTACTTTGCAAAAAATACAATTTTTTATAATAGAAAATTGTAAACTAATTAACGTAATAATACATAATAATGAAGATTTGTTAAATAGTAAAAATTATCATTAAAATAATAGTTTTTACAGATTCTCATTTGTTCTTAAATGAAGCAGTATAAAAAAGGCAAGACTTAAGTACTTCCGTATAAATCCACAAATTTCCACAATATTGTCATTTTGCCGAAGGTGCAGTCTCTCTCAAGATACTTGCAAGATTTTTAACAGTATTAAATTTATCACATTTAACTAAATAACCCTTTTAAGAAAAGTCTCTGTCAATATCCTTGTCTCTGGTCTCCAAAACACGAACCCGGTGTTGGAATTGCTATAATCATGTCATGATTTTGAGGCTTTATAAAATCCACAAAGTCCAAGATTTTTTATCTTTTGTTTATAAACTAATGTAGTTCTGCTCGACTCTTTTGACTGAAATATAATGGTGACAATTTAGAGAGAAAATTAAAGAAATACATTTTAAGACCTACATGTAAGTTTTAAATCAAGATGAATAAAAAGACAAGTTAAACTTTGTCTTGTACCTTTAACATCGTAAGCTTCGGACTTTTCAAAGTTTCAACACAATAGAGCAATTTCTAGCTTGGATTTGTGTTTACGAGACCAAAATGTATAAAAGGATTCATGCTTTTCTCTTTTGTGCGTTTCTGTTATTTAAATATACGAGAACTTTTACATTGCAAACAATTGAATATATCAATTTTTAAGTATTACCCATCTAACTCTTTTCTCCTAGGTAATGTTAATATACATGTGATTGTGCAAATAGCAACCAATGTATCACACCAATGTGTCGCTTCAAATTTCACTTCTGTAAAAACTTATTTTACATAATACATATTTACATTTATGCTTGAACGTATGTCATATATTGCATTGTTCTACTACAAGTGAAAATCGTAAAGAAAGCGTGGAAATCATAAAAGATGCGTTCGAGTTAGAGAAAAAATGCTAAACGCGCGTGCCGCATAGCAACACATAAGACATTGTACTGAAAAAATTGGTTTTATAATTGGAATGAGCTTAGCAAAGATTATTTTTTATTATACTCAATTTTATTGTATTTATTATTTAATAAAAAGATATATATATATATATATAAATAAACTATTCATATACAAATAGTTATCATTACGTAATTAGTCTTAGTTAATTGAATTGTATCAACACAAAATATCTGTTATGTAATACATGTTGTTCAATACAAGTATAATAATTTTTATAAAGGTTTTTAAAATTACTTACTATATAATACTGAGAAAAAATCCACTGAACGTAGAGTTGAATTTGGTCAACTATAAGAAATATTTTCGATGTAGACTTTGATGATCGTATTGTACATAATTGGTAGAATGAATAAGATGGTCGCACGATCCAATTTGTAACAAATTATTATTTATTTGTCGACGTTTCGGCA
>JAYJLV010001823.1:0-10499 GCA_036873485.1 Torymus texanus | reverse complement strand
AGCAGAAACACAAAATTACACAAACATCATAAAAATTAATATATATATATATATATATATATATATATACACACACACAATAATAAATTAAATAAAATTCAATAACTAAAACAAACGAAATAATTCCTAACTGTCAGTAACACCTTACACGCGACGCTTTCACTGACTTCGCCTCCTAACCACGCGCGCGCACGAAGCACACAGCGAGCGTTAGCAAAACGGCGTGGATTACACAAACGTTAACTTGAGCTAACACAACACACCATGCACAATTAATAAAATCATATAAATAATATCATAAAAATAAAATCTTATATTAAAATAAAATCTTATATTAACATAAAATCTTATCTTATAAATAAATATTATGAATCAAATATCACAGCCAATTATCACTATTAATTGCGCTAGAAATCTCGAATCACCGCCACACAATCCGAACAGTGAAAAAAAAAAGGAATAAAAAAAAACCCTAAAATGTTCATGATTTTCAACTAACTTCCAATAACAAGCTCTTAATAAGATCTACCGAAAAAACAATAAAAAGAAAATTTAAAAAAAAAAAAAAAACAAAATCTGCTAAAATTTTTCTATTTATAAAATACCCATAAACAAAACAAAACAAAAAAAAAAAAAAAAAACAATTTACCTAACCTTAAAAAAAATACTCAATACTGTTTAACAAAAAAACAAAAAAGAAAAACAAACATAAAATAAACATAAAATCAACAACAATGAAAAAAACAATTTAAATACTCGATTTTATTCAGCCGGCCTCCCCGCATATTATCGACATGACTATCGAAACTCACATACGTCGGTATCATCTAGAGCGTAATATGCAGTCAACCACTCTCTCACACACACAACTACTAATCATACACGCCGAGCGGAGCCGCGAGCAAACGTTAACACGTTCGGCCGAAATAAAATTTTTAAAATTCAACAATCGAAAATTGAAATAAAATTCTGCGTTTACTTTTGCTCGCACTCACGCTTGCCTACCCCAGCTCTGGCGAAACAAACCGCTCGCACCCAAACACTTTAAAGGTCGCGGATTAGCTCACGCGACCTTCTCGCAATGCAAACAGTGCGCGCACGCATGCACCGTTCACCTCTCTAATAATCCGCGGCGCCGATCTTCCGAGAATTTCGGTTGACGACAAAAATTCCGCCATCTTATTAAAACTTTGTCGCGATCTCGCCGCGAATTCTGCCACGCGCACACTGATTTTTCCGCCGATTTTTCCCTTCCCACACTCTCACAGCTCAGTGCGGCGATGATTCTGGCAGGATCGCCATTTGTAACGTTGTACTTTGCACGTCCCCGTACAACGCCTACAACTAATCTATTTCGCCGAATTCGGAGGCTGAAGCTTCGTTCGCCGCGAAGTCAGTGGGACGCCGACATCGACGTTGAGGGAATGTGGGAGAAGGGCGCGCGAATCACAAACCGGCATTACTAATCACTTTCACTTTATTGTTGCTACTGTACACATTCAACCCGACATTGTTTCTCGTGGCTAAATGCCGCGCGCAACTACGCGCGGCCTCGCTACCTGAGCCCGTAAGCCCTGCTCTCTATTAGGTGGGCACACCGTGCGCCAGCCGACGGATCGGCGGCCTCTACGGGCAATCGTACCTTCGCTCTAACTGGACGCTCTCGCGGCACGCGGTTGGCCCGGTGGCCGGAATGGTACTCGCCTCGTGCCGGAGAAGAGCTGCTCGCTGCTGCCGATGCCGGTGGTCGTTGGCGTGCGTCGGGGCGTCCCCCGAGCGGTCGGCAGCATGTCTATCAGCGGAGAAGACGGCTGCAGGTGTTGAGTTGCGGAGAATATGGCTGCCGATGTTGAGTTGCGGAGAATACGGCTGAGATCGCTCTCGTTCTCGCGTCGTCGTGGTGCGTTTGATGTGTAGCGCGAGGCAAATGACAATGGCGTGCGCGCTGGCTAAGGGCTGGCCAGATACTAATTAGTCTCTCTCGCGCTCTTGTGCTTTCCCGCGACTCTCGGGGCGTCGTTGCGACCCTCTCTCCTGCTGATTCCTTGCCCCTTTCCTCTCTCGCCATCCTTCGCCGTTGTTGCCGAATCCTCGAATGGAAAAAGCCCACGTAAGTGCGTGTACACTATTTGTGTACAGGCACGGGCTTTGGCTACGGCAGCAAGCAAGGCAAGGGCGAACGAGTGGAAATAGCCGTTGTCGGCTATTCCCTCGTCACACTTTTTAATAAATTATACAATGCTCTAGATACTATAACCCGCGGTCGGGCTGCGGGATATTAATGGCTCTAAAGAGGAGAAGTGTAGGGGGAAAACACCTGTAATAAATACAAGTATTACAAATATGACAATGAAATAACACTACTTTATTAGAATATGTTTAGAAAAACGGGCGCCAGCCGCTCACGCGGCACGTTGCATGAAACTCTACTCGGGGAAGACTACAATTCTCGCGGGTTCCTAACGCAAACAGTCGCCCCGACGCGACTCTCGTACCCTGGCGAACGGAGAGTATCAAACCCTGAGCGAACGCGGCACTCGATACTTTCCCTGATAACGCGTATGATCGCACACACGCACTTGAGAGCAAAGGGGGGAAGAGGGAAAAGGGCCTGTACAAAGTTCTCCACTTACAGATGCGAATTCTTTTTCACTTCGCTGGTGGTCGGGCTCTGCACTGCAGTCGTAAACGGCGACGTGGACAGCGGAATGGTCGATTGGGCTCAGCGGCGGAGACGACGGCTTGGTAGTAGCCAAGAATATCTTCTTTAGTAGTAGCTTCAACTTTTGATGCCGGGCCACAGGAGAGTGATTCGTGTGTCGCCTATCTCTGTGCGTCGCACCTCCGTCTTCCTCTTGTCAGGTGCTCGTGCGCGGCGCGCATGCGTAGATGGCGAAAGAACCCAAGCGCAGCCGAGCGAGCGCGACGATTTAGCGAGTGCCGTAGTCGCGGCAGTGTTGACATGGGCCGTAGCCGGCTGTGGCTGTCGCTGTTCCTTGTGCCGTTGAAGTGTGACTTTTTGGCTTCCAGAGATGGGTCCTGGCATGGAGTTGGTGTCACTACAGCACGTTCGATCTTCTATTTGTCTTGTGGAAGCGCGGAGAGCATTCGGTGAGTCCATACTCGTTCCTAACCTATTTAACCCTCATGTTGATTTATTTCTTCCTTCTTTTTTCAGATGCAGCATGGGCGTGGGGGAACCAGGATCTCTACTTCTGCAGGGGTCTCCATGGGTCCTTCGCTTTATAGGTAATCTTACTAGGCAGAATAATTTATTCATCAGATTATTATTTATCAGATGTACACTGCTGCCAATGAGTGTGCCACCGGAGTAGCTGAGGCCTGCTGAGCAGCGAGTTTCCAGTTTCCTGGGCTGCGAGCAACTGCAGCTGGTGGAGAATATGCAGGCAGCTTTTGGAGTTAATTTGATGGCCTTCAGGGATCTCCATCTTCAGCCTTCTTCGCAGTCCGGATCTAGATATGTTCCTGTTAGCTGTTGTCTTCGCTGCTTCTTCTGCTGCCTCATCTCCAAGGTAGCGTTGTGATAGTGTGTAGATTGTGAGGGGTTAGGATGGTAGTGCTAGGGATGGGGTCTATATGTGCGGTGTGTGTTCTCAGTGCGGGTAGGTAGTTACTTAGTAAAAAAAACGATAAACTGTTTATTCGACCTTATTTTATCCAGTTTCACCAGGGTAGCGAGTCTCGATTCAGGGGTCCGGTAGATGTAAGTATACTCTTTGTGTATAGTTCAGGCCTCCTAGGGAAGCATCGCTTACCATAGGTTTTCTTAAAATGATATAAGTCTGACTGTATCGCTTTTTATTGTATCATGGAATTTTGCCACGTTACAATACAAACATTGTCCCAGAACCACCAGGCCCATCGATATAAAAACACCTAGTGATATTATAATCAACAATATTTTATACTTTTAAAATTGTATCAACAATTTCTCTTTGATCACAGTTTGTAACGTTGTACTTTTCGCATCCCTGTACAACTTATTTGTTGGGCACGATCCGGAGGCTGATTGCTCCGATCGCCACGGAGACGGTGGAAGGCCGACTCCTACACTGAGGTAGGTGGGGACATGGTTTCATTCATACAATCATACGTCAAACTCACAATCACTATTCACTATTTATTCCTCACCATCAATACAATATCAACTCCCGACAATTATAAACGTGTGGCTCTATGCCGCGCGCAATGACGCGCGGCCTCTCTATCGGAGTCTAAGGACTCCGCTCACAATCGGGCGTGCACGTTCATTCACCAGCCGATTGCTCGGCGGCTCAACGGACGACACAGCCCGCTCGACAGCGCGTCACCTCTCGCTCTCTATCTCTCTCTCTATACGCCGCGGTGGCTTCATGGCCAGACAGACACTGCTACTCGTCTGCGTCTCTCGGAGATGTCGCCAGCTGGTGGCCTCAGCGCTGCCTGCCGATGGCGTCGGGGCGTCCCCCGAGCTCGCTGGTGTTGGCGGCTGTTTGGTGGCAATCGCGAGGACCATAGAGAACGGCTGGTGATGGCCGCGAAGATGGTGTCGACTGGCTGACGGTGGCTGATGGCCGTGCTGGCGGTGAAGAGGAGGCTTCAGTCTTCTCCGTCTCCCCTCGTGGGCCGCTGTTTCCCCAGCTCGACCAGCGGCCGACGCTGGTGATCCAACTAAACGTTGTTGATTTGACTGAGCCGCAGCTTTGGCTGAACTCAGCTATCGTTCCCGCGCGCGCTGGTTCGCACCGCGCCGGGAATTCTCATCTGTCTCTCCCTAGTCCTTTCTCTCTCTCTCTCTCTCTCTCTTTCTCTCTCTCTCTCTCTCTCTCTCTCTCTCTCTCTCTCTCTCTAGCCCTGGTCTCTGGCCCTGGTTCAACCACACCTTGACTATTGCTCGGTAGTATATCTAGACGCGTCATTCAAGTTACGGACACGATTACAACGGCTAAGCAATGCATGTGTGAGGTATATTTTCGGTGTTAGGTGAGATGAGCATATCACCCCCTACAGGAACCGCCTGGGCTGGCTTTGTTCGGACTCACGCAGACTTTATTTTACTGCCTTACGCATGTACAAGATCCTGCGAGTGGGTGAGCCTACCTATCTGGCAGATTTTTTTACAAAGCACAAGCCTAGGCCCTCTAGTAGGGTCCCCAGCCCGAGCTGAAGCCTCCCTCAATCCATACTAAGAACGGGGATAAGGCGGTTCGCGTTCAAGGTGCTCATCTCTGGAGCTCTTTCTCCTCCTCCCTGCGCCAACTACCTTCACATTCCATGTTCAGGAGGGCTGTGCGCCAACATTTACTGGACCTCGATCCCTAGTCCTCAGTGGGCATAGGGAGCTGTCAGCAAAGGATCCTTATAGCAAAAGATAGGTTTAGGACTTTTTTTTGCATATCGACTCGATAACCGTATAGTATATATTGTCTTGACAGACCTTATTAATGTGATACTATTTTAGTTGTAAGCAAGCCTTTCATTTGTGATCTTTATGTGATAGTGTTTTAAATTTTAATTTTGCGTCTGTTATATGTGATATTAGTTAAGGGTCCAGCCACCTTCGTACCACCATGCTTCTCATGTCGCTCCAAGTGTCTGGTACTGTCTTGCCCCGAATTCGTCGCGGCGTCTGAGAACTCATTGCCGCTAGAGAGCCACCCATTGTCACATGACCGTCGAAGGTCGATTTTGCCGCCTTGCTCTCACGCGTCGGTTCCAGATCACTCATCAAAAAATCGTTGCAGAAAATGGATGTCACACTGAGTATGCAAACGGGTCAGAAGGAGACGATTCAGGATGCCACTGCCACCATTCAGCAGACGCCAGATGTTGGATCGATATTGGGCGAGTTTCGAAGCATATTGAATAAAAAAAGATGAATAATTTTTTCAAGTTGAAAAGAACAATGTTTTATTTACGACTTATAAAAATATATACACTATTTTTACGGATCCATTACAATTTACAATTCTCAAATATTTAAAAAAATTTATTTGCCACTAAACTCAACACTTGAACCTCCATTGTAAATCATAAATAGTTCACACTTGTTTGCGGCGTCCTAAAGTTTGGTGAGGAAATTTTCATCTTGAACAAGAGATTCCGAAACTCTTTTTTCCATTAATACATCATATTCACGCTCCAATTCAGCCACAACTTTCTGTCCGTATTTGGTGGTCACAGTCTTCAAACTTGTTATATAACGCTGCCTCTTGGTCAGTCGGCCAACCTTTTCGTTGGGAGGAATCTTTCATGGGCTATCGCATTTAACTTCGAAAGATCCATCTGTACAAAAAGTTTACAAATGATTAATATTAAATTAAGAAAAAAGAATAGAATAGAAAATAACTTTTAATAATAAGATGCTTAGCTTGGAATTCTTTAAATTTTTTCGTTTTCGACTCGCTTATAGAGTGAGAATAGAGGTCTTTTCCCACCTTTCTTGTGGAGTAGATGACCAGCGGGAAGTCGGATGTCGTTTGTTGGAATTGGACTGTCGGCTGTTGTAAGTCGACCGCAGCCGACCCCACATTAAAATGGCGGGTACATAAAATGCTGACAGCTGAGACAGATAATACAAAATATCCAAGCTTCTTTAGTTTAGTCTTCCTCCGTAGTCGGTAAAAGCATTTTTATTATGTTACATGGAGAGTGTGGAATTACCGTATAAGTAAGACGACATTTTATTTTGATAAGATATAGATTACATTAGAGCGAAGAGAATTTCGCGACGTTAGTGAAATTGGCAAAATCTCTTTTAACAATTGTTTGACGTTAGAAGACACGTGTTTGTTGACTCAAGGGAAAGGCCACGTACGAGAGACACAGGGAGAGATACGTATATTTTTCATGAAACGATTACGCCCAGTTACAGTATATTTAAGGAGGATAGAGCCTCAAATCGTCACTGCGCTTTGGCCTATCGACTCCAAAAGATCGCATATTAAAATGGTTAGAACCAGTGTAAGTCACCTTGTTAAAATTTTGCGACTTTCTTTACGCATCGCAAGAACCAAACATTCGTAAAATGTGTGGGCCTGTCTGGCCCAGTGATTTTGGAAGATTATCTTTAGATGTGTTATGTAAAAAATTGCTTTTTCTTTTACTGCATTGTCGGATATGTAAAATCAATTACATGTACGGCATAGGCTTATTTGATAATATAGATATTCTTTCAATTGATTCTCTAGCCGGGGGGGGGGGGGGTAATACAATCATTGTAAGTAACATCTTTTCTTATCAATATTTTTCTTTATCTTCAATAAATTATATCGATTTTATGCATAGAAATCAACCAAATGCTTGAAGATACGGAAGGTGACGACTTCATCATACAATATCAATATCAAGACGATGTACAGCCAGGACCTTCAACAGCTGATGATCCACAACCTGGCCCATCAACCAGCGATATATACAGTCATAATGAAGATATAACAAATCGTAAGTATTAAGTCTGTTATAATAATTTTCATATAATTAAGGCATGATTCAATTCTGTTTCACAGGCAGTAACCTATGCTGTACATCACGAAAACGAGGAAATACGTAATAGTAAGAATCTTGAATGTATCAAAATAAAATAATATTTTTACAATTGGTACCAAATACATTTTGGTAGATTTCAATACTCTAGTTACAGAAGCTTATTCAGCGATTTCAACAATGACGCAAAACGTCCAGCAAGAATATGACTTTAGCGGTAGCAGTAGCAGTAGCAGTACTAGTAACAGTACCAGTAACAGCAGCATTAGCAGCAGAACTGATATAGCTCAAGAGACAAATGAAAAAAGTAAGGATGTATAATATTTTTAATAATTTTCAAAATTAAAAAATAAAGATGAAAAAATAAATATAAATTAAAATTATTATTTCACAGCTAATTATTTACAGCATGGTGAAGGATCGAGATTATGCTTTATCGTGGAAACCGAGACAACACGATACTATCACCGTTTTCGTTATGAAGGACGAGAGATACGAGGAGGACTAGTTCACCCATCGGCAAACATTTAGATACAGCTCCAAGGCTGTTTAAAGGACTTACATAGACAACTCTGTCGTCGCGGGGAGGCTTCGACTTTATAGGAGTAAAGATAAATAGTGAAATATTCAATCGTGGTTCTTTATAGCTGTCACTTAGACCGATTAAAGATTTCAATGTAGAAGACCTTTGAGAACTGTTATCAAGTACAATTCAAAGTGAAAATAATTTTTATAGTAGTGATAGATTGTCAATCAACTGTGCAATTGTGAGAGGTATAACAGGACGTGGCCGCACATAGCTAACTCAGGAAAATGTCAAGGAGAAGTCCATCTTATCTATTAAAAATGACGATAATCTGTATTTGACACGAAGCATGGCCCTGCCTATGCTTATGTCGTCAGAGGGCAAATACGAACGGGAAGATTGCACGAATATGGGAACCTTATTTGTAGAAATAATGGACCCGTTCAAAAGGAAGCAGCCGAGGAGCTTTTAAACTTAACAAATGTTCAAGTTCCAATAAGAGGTTCGGTCTCGAAGAAATTAATTTTTTTTTATATCTTTTTTGCTACATGCTCTACAGCTCTAGTGGCTTACTCATTTAGAAATTTTGCCCGCGTATATCTGACTCTCTACGATGGCACACGCTTTATTATGGACACACGCGGGTGTATTACTAACACTTTACGAATTATGTACTACGAACGTTCCAATCACTATCAACCTATTCTGAATTTGGTTGGTGAGAGCGGTACGAGTGGTTGCTGCATACCTTGTAATAAAAGTTACTGGCATGTCAAAAACCATCGATACACAAGTAAGTGTACTACATGGTTGATGTCACCGCCGTGCACTGCATCCGGAAATATTAGTAAGTGTACCTTGTGCTGTAAACCTTTTTCCGTGAAGATTCAAAATCATAAGAGAGGTTCGTATAACAAGAATAATAGTGTATATGATAAAAAAAATAATGTCAAAAGTGTTTTAAAATTGTTCTCGAAAAAAATCGCCGAAGCGCAAAACATGTGAGAGACGAAGAAGATAACCGTCAGTCCTTAGGAACATCCAAAGACATCTCTCGAGTGAACGGTTTACTTATGTGTGACGTATTTCCACCGAAAAATCTGTATCACGTTTTATTACCGGTAAGAATGCACGGTAAACCTATATTTCCACTATATCGCACGTGCTGCGAACAAATGATCCAAGAATATTGCCCGCATCAAGACCCAAACGGTAAGATTTTACGGGGAGCGTGGGTGTCTGAGAGGCTGTCAAATTGGAGTACAGAATTGAACGCATTTACGTGATGATGCAATATAATTAAAAAGAACGCAAAGGTGGAATATTTTCCGAATATATCAACCAGATTTTCGCGCAAAAAACTATAGCGTCCAGTTTTTCACGTGGCTGTCTGAATGAACAAGATAAAAACGAATACGTAAAAGAATTGGAGTTCAATGAAGGTATTAGTTCCAATAAAGACGCGATACAACATAAAACAGGTCTAACAACGAAACCACCCCAACCCGACCTTACTGATTGTGATAATTATTGGATATGTTGTAGTATTTGAAGAAATATTCGATACTTATTTTTTTTATCGACCCATAAGGACTTTTAAGCGAGGAAATCCACCCCCAAAGTCAACCCTCACAATTCGTTTTTTTTTAGTATTTCTCAGCATGTAATGAATATTTTTGAAAAAACTCAATTGGAAAATATTCGTCTTAAAAAACTTTAAGTATGAGTAGTATTTACGACGAAAGGCATTGCAACCATTATTTTTTAATTAAAAAAATATTAATATTTTTTTAGAAATGTCGACGTTTACTTTAAAAAAAAATTATGTAAAGTAGTTTTGTGAATTCAAACATCAACCCCTAACTACCCTTAACTACGCTTCACAGTGATAGACCATGTATAAGTCATGAAAACATTTTTTTTTTCCTTAACTAATGTGTAAAATGAACGTAATTTATAAGAAATAAAAATATTTTTAATTGATTTTATTTATTAAGAGTACCAAAAGGATGAAAAAGGCTACCTCCAAAAGTGAATACCGAATATATTAGCAGGTCTCATTAGAATTCTTGATTAAAAAAAAAAAAATAAATTATTGTTATACGACTGAAAAAGATAATAACATTAATTTCTTAATAAAACCAAAATTTTTTCAGGGATGGAAACGACCCCTAAAGTTTACCCTTAAAATTCTTTATTTATTCCACCTTTTTATTTGATACCATTTGATTGATGGTTTTTAATTAAATAAGGTATGAAAATATTTGTCGTAAAAACCCTGATATACAGAGTGAGTCATTTTAATGTACCAGGCGAAATATCTCGAATACTAAGGGAGATGGAGAAAAACTTTAAATACGAAAATTGCAGTTCACATGAGGCCAAATGATGGTGACCTTGGCTATGACCTTGCGGTCAAGAGTCAAGGTCATTTGAAGGTCAAATCGATTTTTTAAAGTAGATACCCCTATTTTTGACCTCGGAAATG
>JAYJLV010001802.1:0-10500 GCA_036873485.1 Torymus texanus | reverse complement strand
AATCCATGCAATACAGTTATATTTTTCACCTATTACTTACAGCTATTTTTTTTAGTTAAACTTTTTTTACCGGGAGATGAGAATGCGTTGTTTGTAATACGGGTTTTATTGACGATCCAGATATTGAATAATGTTGGGCTATTTTTATTTAGTTTTATCTATGATTAGTTTAAAGACATATATATATATATATATATATATATATATAAACCGGGTTAAAAATAGTATACGAGTTATTATATATTGTATTTACAGATTATGCATATTTACACTAAGAGTGTAACCGATTGCACCGAGTCCGCAAAACATATTCCTGAATTTTCAGGGCCTGATATAAGGTTAAGTATTGTTCCAATACTCTTTTAATAGTGTTTCGTTATTGTTTTAATAGTCTTTTAATAATACAGGGATAGTGCATATTGTCATTTTTTTTAAGTCAATTTAAGCCACCCATTGGCCCAAAAATTAATTAAAATTACGAAGTTTTTATTGGGATTTTATTAAGTTATTGGGTTATTATAGTTTCAACACCTAGCTCAATGGATAGAGGACAACAAAAATACGTCACTACAGGTTTCAATATAATGAAATCATTTCATCAATAATTCTATATTACAATCGATTAATTTATATATGAAAATATTGTATCCATTTCTAATTTCAAAATAGTATATTGTGTAGCAAGGGCGTAAAGGGAGCTTTATTAAGACCGAGTGAGGAGTTTGCAGTACAAATCGAAGGCCAGAGACGAGTACTGCAATCACCCGAGGAGGTCAAAAAGCCTCTACTTAGCCCTTGGTGCATACCTACCATATTTTTTGTAACGCATGTATCCTGTTTATGCGTGTTTTTGGTATATTGAGCGGGCTAATGTGACAATCTTCTGACATGGCAACCACGTACATACCAGTATAATTTGGAAATTGAGAGAACAAAATTTACTACAAAAAAGAACAAAAAAATTGTTTAGGTATTTGTTTATTATGAAAATAAATATATGATATTCGCTTCAGTTGATTTCAAAATCGCGCATATACGAAAAAAACTTGTTGCGTGAAAATAAAAAAACTGAAAAACGCCCCCGCTCGCAGCTTTTTTAGCCTACCGGTGAAAAAACGATCGCATAATAGGGGAAAAAACGCGAGAACCGTGCTTGTATTACAAAAAAATTGTTATATTTTATTCTTTCAATTATGTACTAACGGGTTTACCCGTATAGTAAATTAATCTTAAATAAAAATAAAAATAAAATAAAAATTTAATTACTCTTTACCTTTTTCAAAATTTGCTAAAAATAAATACCAGCAACTTCACACAAACAATTAACAAAATGATTGACCTATCCTCATTACTACCAATATACACAAGAAAGCTACTCATTTCAACCACTCAATATACTCCGCAGTTTATACCTGGCTATATCCGTGCGCCGATCGTTACACGCCATAAATATTTGCCGCATAATCCCCTATTTACTCTACATCGTTCACTGTATATTACCGACACCGTACTTCGAAACAAAACGCCACCAACCTAATCATAATTAATCCTATCAACCTTACACCCTGTGTCCTTGCTCATTACCTACATGCACGCACTGCCTCCAAGAGTAATCCTCTCCTCAGTATGCAGTGTGCACTCCTCCTATACAGATCCGATTTCACTGCTCGTAAATTCATCCGTCCGCTGGTATATCATTACCGAAACCGCAACGGAAGACCAGACTCTCTCTCTCTCTCTCTTTCCCTCCGTTCCATCATATACCGTATATACCTGCCGTATAGTAGTAAGGAAATAGACGACGTTCGTCTATATACGAGAATAAGAAAATCGCACGTGATCGTAAATATCGAGAAAACTATACGCGTGCGTACACCTAGATACTACCCTATTGCGTCGTTTATATATATGTAACACACAAAGAGCACAGGCGCTAGGGGTATTTAGCGAGAGAGAGAGAGAGAGAGAGAAACATTTTCTTCTTATATACCTTCTTCCATCTCTCTCTCTCTCTCTCTCTCTCTCTCTCTCTCTTGGAGGCTCCGAAGCCAGCAACCAACAGCAGCCGCCGCGTGGCGAGAGAGAGAGCGCCTGGGATCCAGCTGGCCCCGGGGAACCGGCGCACGCGGGCGCGGGGGAGGGGAGAACAGCGGCGCGCGCAGGAAGAGGAGAGAGAGAGGAGGAAAAAAAGAGGAGATAAGTGAGCCGCCCCCAGCAGAGCACGCAGCAGCAACAGCCTCCGTCTCTCGAGCATCTCTCTCTCTCTCTCTCTCTCTCTCTGTGTGTTGTTTGGCTGTATCCCACGCTCACCTCGAGCGACTGCTGCTGCTGTGTCTGTAATGTTGGGAGGAGAAAGAGAGACAGAGCAGCAGCGGTCTTTCATTGAGAAGAAGAAGAAGAAGGAGAGGGAGAGAGAGCGAGAGAGAGAGAGAGATTTTTGCGAGAGGGACGGAAGTGCGTCGCGTGGTTTGGACGGTTCGGTTCTGCTGCTGTTGTTGCTGCTGCTGCTGTTGCATGGTGTGGTCATTTTTATTGTTGATGCATAAGTGAGAAGGAAATGCGTTGTTCTTCATTTTTTAGGAAATTTGGAAGGGTTGGGTTACGAAGAGTTTTTTTGAGATTGGTTTAATAGGGAAATGACCATTCGTGAAATGTATATTTTTAACTAGGAATGTGATATTTTGATGAATATTTATAGATGAGATTTACGTAATTGTTTAAAAAATTGTTGTTTCAAACGTATACTGAACTCTTTTGTTAAAAAATATTATTGTTAAGTGTATTTATCGTGTGCTCGTTACCTTGACACCAATTATGTATAAATTTTGTATATCAAGGGTCTATTCGGCCGTTTAAATAAATAAAATAAAAATTAGGTAATATTAAATTAAGCATTGCAAATGAACAGAGTAACATAAAAAAATATTGCCAGCGAATATAATTTGTAATAAATCCAAGACCCATTATAAATATAATAATCCCGGTATTATGGAAAATTCTAAAGAATTTTTTGTTCACCTTCCACGAAAAAAAAAAATATATATATACCACCAGATGAACCAGATAAAGTTTTTTTGTTTCCTCGATGGAAAAATGACACTTACTTAAATCAAAACCTGACGATCGAGCTCGCATTAGCCCCGCGGGGGATTTCTGAAACCCGATACGTTTCCTATTGTACATATCGCATACCTATGCACGAGATGCGTGAAGCTCTCGTTTTCTCTCTTCTCTATTTTTTGTTTTTTGTATCTCTACTTTTTCAAAATACTACGAGAACCCAATGAAATCTGAATTATCAATTCGAGAAAATTACGTTTTATCCTTGCACACACATCGACGATTAAATAATTTCGATAATCGCGTATACGTAATTTGTAATTTGTAAGGACGCGCGTGGGGCTATAATATGACGAGTATAAAAGCTACCTCTGCCTTTACACAATGGAGGGTAAATAAATTAAGATCATATCAATTAATTGCACAGTGCTTCTGGGTGAGAAAATTATTTTACAATTACTTGAATTTTTACGGCACTTCGTCACTGTAAAAAAAAAATAACAAACCGTTAAATTTTGTTTGGTAAAATATTATTTCGCGAGCCAACCTTAGAATTCTAACCTTACCGAAAGACTAAATTAACGTGAAATAAACCGGAAACTAGACAACATCGTTACACTTGTTGACAACTACACTTATCTTATCCAAAAATCGAAAAATTCCTTACCCCCTCCTTCCTGAAAATCACATCGTTTCCTGCCGCGTGTTATATATATACAGTCCTCCACTTGTACGCGCGCATCCCCTCGTTTTTCTCACCCCCTATTCTTTTTCCCCCTTCTTCCCACCATTTCGAAAAACAAAAAAAAAATCCCCCACGACACCTACCTATATCTATTTCTTTTCCCCTTACAACTAACGATCCATCTATCTATCCGACTTCGCTTGCCTTACATATAATACGCGTACAAAGACACATACACGTATGTATACTCCCTACTGCACACCGGGCAAAAAGTCAATTACGCTCGCATGCATCGCTCGCGTTGCAATTCCTCGCCTCTCTTCTCCTTCTCTCTCTCTCTCTCTCTCTCTCACCGAAAGAATGGCAAAAGGTGGCAGCTGTCGGGTGGTGGGCGATAAGAAGCTCCTGCGCCTCTCTCTCTCTCTCCCTACCGCACCCTCTCCTTCCTTCTCTCTCTTTCTTTCGCTACCGTCGTCGTCGTCGTCGTCGTCCTTCTCTCTCTTTCTCTCAGGGTGTCGCTCGCGTAGGTATGTGTGGGCCCGGGGGCCCCCACTACTTTTCTGCTCGTCCTCGAAGACAGAGACAGAGAGAGAAAGAAAGAAGCAACCTCCCGGGGGCCAGTGATGGGGACCCACGGCCATACGCTCTACTACTACCCTCTCTCTCGGCCCTCCGGAGAAAAAGGACGAGAGAGCGAGAGAGCGAGAGAGACGAAAGAACGGAGAGGCCGAAAAAGAGGGAGAGCAAGAGAGAGAGAGAGGCCACCTTTTGAGAGAGAGAGCGCGAGCGCGCCCAAGAGCGCGACCAAGCAAGCGAGTCGAGGCACATACAGTCAGTTCGAACCCGTCCTTGGGAAGCGCCACTCGCTCTCTCTCGCTTATAACTCGCGGCGTGCGCGCACACACACACACGCTGCTGCATCGTACGGGGAGAGAGAGAGAGACGATCGTATACATATATATACATATACAAGGAGAGTCAAAGAAGAGAGTACTATATACGATCGAGGCAAGCTAAGCACGTGGGGAGTTCAGTTCAGTTCGGTCTCGCGTGTTGTTACATCGTGTACACCTATATATATATATATACGTGTACTCGGTATCACCGATCGTGTTCTTTAGATACTATACTTACTTCTTCTACCAAAGACTTCCGACCAAGGACCTCATCAATTGAGAAAGAGGAAAAGAAAAAAAAACATAAATATACAAGCGTCCAAGGGTCACGCAGAATTTACATCCTTCCTTCCTTACAAGTGACGAAGAAGTACATATATATATATACATACGTACATATATATATATATATAAAAGTCCATCGTCCTGTGGGAGAGGGGGGAGGGGGGACGACATACAGAGAGTATAGAAGAGACACATACTACAGAGAACGGCTGGTGGTAGCCATTGGTAAGTGTGAACCTGTTTTCGCGCACTTGCATACGCGTGTTCTCTCTTCAACTTGCGAGGCCCCCAGCGACAACACAGACCGGCCGCTGGTGGTCACGTATATACTAACTTGCGCAGCATCCCGGTTTGCTAATTGCCTTGCTGTTATGTGTATAGAAAGAGAGAGAGAGAGTGAGAGTCTGTGCAAAGGATTCATCTCGAGGGTTGTATTGTGATGACCCATACATAACGTATAGCAGACAGGATGCTGCGTGGTTTAGTGGTTACTTATATATATGTGTGTGTGTGTGTGATATAAAAGGGTGGAGCAAGGTGTTGTATTGTTCTCTCCAAACGTGGTTAAAGAACAACAATGGATATAGTGAATTTCGCGTAATTAAAGTATATATATATATATGTACAAAGTGGAAGCAACAATCAACTTAAACCCCTAAGCTCAGTCCTTTTAACGTGCGCATGCGGTGAATTCGCCTATATACATACTTCTATCTATATATATATGTATACACAGCAGGCGCGCGCAGACACGTGTTGCTTCTCGCGATCCTTCGTCGTTCGCAACCCACACGTTTCTCTCAGTGCCTGCCTGGATATATATATATATATATATATGTGTGTGTGTGTATAGGGAGCGGAAGCGAATTCATGGTATACGCATGCCGGTATATCTGTGTATATATATAGGTACAACCGAAGGAAAGAGCGAAGAAGATGATCCTTTGAGTATGAGGTTCATTCATACTATACTTTGCAGTCTCTCATCATACTTGTAAATTTAAAAAACGGTCGGTATACCTAGAGAGATTCGTTCGTCGCTCTGTCCTTCAGTTGTACGTGTGGTAATAACATAATCGGTGTGTATGTGTTACAATATTGTGTATATGTGTATGGTTTTATGTATAGATATATACAGACAAGTGATTAAAAAAAAAAAAAAAAAAAATGCAGATCTTCGATGGTAACAAAAAAAAAACATGTATAATATTCATCCCTGTTACTTACATACAAGTGTATAAAACATAACCTAACGTATATCGATCAATCGGTTAACTATAACTAAATCCCTACGCGTGTCTGTACTAGCATCCCCTTATCCACGTAAGTCTAAACAGAGCGCAACTAATTCATATATATATATATATATATTTTTTTCACCCCACCGTTATAACTCCGCGTCTTTATCACACTTCTCGCCTATATAGTGGTGTTTGTACATCTCGAAAGAAAATCCCCCAAACGTACGCACGCACGTACGCGTGCCCGTGTGCATATCGTCGTCTCCTTTCTTTCTTATATATAATACAATATATAAACGCGTACCGCTTTCTATCTATCACTACTACTGGTACACACATATATATATAAGCTAGAGCAATAAAATATATATACTTTGTCCTCGCGCGTTTGCCGTCTTCCGCGGTTATCCCCCCCCCCCATGGCAGATTTTCCAAAAACCCCCTGGCGCATCATCATCATCATCATCCCCTTTTCTGCGCAGGGGATAGAGAAAGAGGAAATCTACCTTTCTTTCTTTCTTTCTTCCGTATAAGGAGAGCGACGAGCGCACGCGCCGAATAAAAGACGAGCGTAGCTTGCACGTATATATATATATATATATATATATATAGGTACCTATAAAGTATAAAGAAAAGAATAAGGGAGAGAGAAAGATTCGCTACACGAGACAGCACGGCGCGTGACAATGAACGTACGTACGTATACGTACGCACACACGCGTAGTTTTTATACTTATATATATATATGTGTGAGGTTCTTTTCTATATGTGTGTATGTGTGTGAGACAGATCGACGGGTCCGTGGGGGAGCGGAGAGGAAAGAAGAGAGAAGGGGGATAAAGGACCGGGATGGGATTATCTCGGGGTCAGGTAGCGTTTCGGAAAAATCCCGGTGATGTGTATAAGGTATACGTGTATATGGTCTATATATACGGAAATTCAGTCCCTATATATATAAAACCAAGAGGGGACCGTATATTGCGCAAAAACGCACGTTGTCGTCGTCGTCGTCGTCTTATTCTACACATATACACACACACACACTAAGAGGGAGGAATACGTGGGAGACATCGTCGTCGGATTTGGTGCATTGTCAAAGAGGATATAGTATATGTGTATATGTATATACCCCGCCGGGTGAGAGAAAAACAGCCTTAACGTGCACTTTCACGCTCTATCCGCTGCTTGCTTGCTTGCTTGCTTGCTTGCCTGCCTACCGCGGGGATCTCTTTTCAAAACTCTGTAGCGTGTGATGTGTATAGAATGTCGGGTGGGGGTCTCTATATCTCTCTCTTGCTCCCGCATGGATGACAGTAGTGTGGAGCTCTGAGGGTTTCCAACGAAGAGTGGTTTTTGGATTCTTCTTCGTGAGGTATATATATTCGGATTTTTAGAGGAGAACGAGAGAGGAAGAGAGATTTTGTTTTGTTCAGGAGACAAAAGGAGTGTTGGTTTTTTGAGACCGAAAGAGAGAGAGTGAAAGAGGAAGATTTTAAAATCGGAAGTTTGCGGAGGACAAAAGCGTTGCGGAGTTATTGTCGGAAGAGAATTTTAATGGTTCGGGTGGTTGGGGTTTAAATTGAATGCAATTTCTTGAAAATATTCTCGGAAGGTATATATAGTGAAGAAAATGAGTGTATGGTAATATCGTTATTAGATTACAAAGTTTTATTCTTGAAAACAATTTTATACTATACCAGTATGTACATAGAATATCGATAATTTTGTTTTCGTATCATTTTTACGAGCAACGCTTTCTTCGAACAGCCATTAATGTTTCCTACTAATAATGATTCATTCGTATTTTCTTTCTATACCACAAATTATGACATTCGATTAATACGATTTTATAGTTCTAGCTATCAGCAAAGTTTCTGTTACACATATATATACCTCCGTACAAATTTTATCATCGTCCGACCCTTTCTTCCTAATTAAAATAAGCAATTTCTCTCTCTTTCTCATAACGGTAATCTCAACCAGAATTCACGACCGTTAAAACGCCCCTAACACACTCGACCACTTTTCCCTATAGACCAAGACATCTAATAAACATTCGCATACGTATACATATATAACCGTCCCACCTCGAAACACAGCAACCTTCACCGTTTCTCCTACCTCTTCGTAATATTTTTTTCGAACGTTGCGAATCTCAACAACCACCTCGTACCCGACCTCGTCCCATTTGCCCTTTTCGGTTAAACATCTCGTGACCACTTCACCTCTCTTCCTCATCCTCCACATATTGGTCCGTTACACTCGTCCACCTCTCTCTCTCTCTCTCTCTCTCTCTCTTTCTCTTCTTCCGTTCCCACACACTTCTCACTCTCTAATCTGTCGCGCATCCCTTGGACAATGGAAAACCATCATCCTATATATCCCCATCCACATTTAAGCACATATATCTCATCAACATTCTACGTTCGTTCATATGTCCGTTCACGGGACCGTCCGAGCAAGGAAAACCGGTATCCCAGTTCAGGACCTCTCTTTCTCACTCTCCCCTTGCGAAAAGCGGAAGCTAGGGCGAGTTTTTTTTTTTTGCCGCCGCTCGACGTCGACGATGATTACAAGGGGGGAAAAGAAGAAGAAGAAGAAGACCGCTTCTTTCTCTATACGTACGACAGGTTTTTTCGCCTAACTCGAATGCACCTAGTATATATACGTATATTACAATCACTATACTGGCCAAGAGATAGGGAGAGAAACGACACACGCTTGTATATGCACAAAGAGACACCAAGATTAGCATATTTTCGGCCCGTACCGCGAAACTAGGCTGAGAGAGTCAGTCGTATAGCTACGGGATGAAACGGCCCACGTGGGAATCCGTTGGTAGAGAGAGAGAGATTCGTGAGTGGTAATGCCCGCGAGAGATGAGAGAGAGAGAGAGCTTTTTTTTAACGGTCGTTCGAGCGTGAAAAAGGAGAGGGAATCCCCGGCGAGCGAGCTGGGAGACAATACATGTATAGGCACGCGTACGCGCGCGCGATATCTTGGTTGGGTGTCTTTATATTTAAGAATGTGTATTTTGAACTTTTGTATAAGTACAACGCACCCGCGTACATATATATATATATATATATATATATACACCAACGCGTATATGCTTCGAGTAAAATTAGAGCCTTCAGGGCTTGCCTGTTTTTCACTCTCTTCATCTCCTGTAAAGCTCTTTTTGTCATATATAGGTATACAGATCGCGTATGGATTTTTCATAGCCGCATTTTGTCAACATCTATAAGCAACAATGCTGCTCTGCTATATTTCTATATACTTTATACGTATATACGGGGCCAAACAACACCTTGACCAATTCATCAAGCAAGATTTACCGCTTTATTTACACCGTCAGTGCTATTCTTTCCCTTCGGACAATGTATTTTCTTCTCTCTCTCTCTCTCTCTCTCTCTCTCTCTCTCTCTCTCCCTTAAATCTCTTGCAACAGTGGTAACAATCATCTTCCCTATACTATATATCCGATTTCTGAATTTTCCTCACGCATCACGCGCGTACACTAGACAGAGAATTCCACTGCTTGACGCGCGTGAAAATTTGTCGCACTAACCGATCTTTCTCAAAGAAAGAAAAAGAGCCGACTGGGGGCATTTTAGCAAGAGGAGACCACCGCGATGCGTATACCTTATATACTTACGGTATAGAGCGAAACGAAATGACGATCCTCGCAGTCGGAGGTCGTTGTCGTCGTCGTCGTCGTCGTCGTCGTCGTCGGCTATAGTGAACAATGTAGATGCGAGAAGAAAACCCTAAGGGGTCTGATGAACCGTAGCAGAAGTAGAAGCATGCATGCAGCAGTAGAAATTAGAGAGAAGCTGATGAATATGGTTTGCTTTTTTTTCCTCTCTTCTCAGTTTTCGTAGGTGGTACGTGAGTGTGTGAGTGTGTGTGTGTATGTATGTATATGCAGAGGTAGGAAATTTATGAATGACGTAAGGTCCAGGGGGGGTTTCATTTTATTTCGTTTTCTTTTTCATCTTCGTCGTTGTCGTTGTAAATTGTCGTTGGAAAACTTAACGATTCGAGGTTATCTCCAAACTATAACCCAACCCATTCCATTCTACCTCTATATATACATACAATCGAGCACGTTATCCTCCTAAACGCATCCTTAAACTCCTCGATTAAACCTCGACTTACATCCTCCCCTCACATATATACACTGAACCATAACTTTACTACCGTATAATAAAACGACCATATAGCCAACACACGTACACATATCCAAAAGGGACATCCCATTAAAAAAAAAGAAAAAAATCCAGCTCATTTAAATTCATACGTTCGACTGAGTGTGGGGGGGGGGGGGGGG
>JAYJLV010001791.1:0-10500 GCA_036873485.1 Torymus texanus | reverse complement strand
TCCTCGATTTTTAGAAGAAGCGTACCAGGACGCAACATCACAAGCTTTTGGTTATCTCTTGTTGGATTTAAAGCAAAGTACAGCGGGAAATTGTCGATTTCGAACGTATATTTTTCCCAACGATGAGTACCAGTACGTTTACGTGCCGCGAAATCAAATGACAAACAGTAAAAATCAAGTAGCAATCGTGACGTTATAATGCCGACAAAAGTACGTTATCCTTTTGGTCGAAAAGAGGTTACCGTCTTGGCGGCATTGTACCATTTTAACAAAGAGCAACGAAAAGCAGTGTTGCACAAAGCTGATGCAAAATTTATTCGTCGTATTTGCGAGTGTGTTTTAAACGTATTGATAGGTAACGTTCCGTTGAGTAAATGTCACAAGTATTGCTTGCATAAACACGTAAAAGTTTTGCGAAAACTGGCGTCACCGGATATCACCTTAGAACGAAGAAAAAACATTATAGTGCAACGTGGCGGTTTTTTGCCAGCTCTACTAGCGCCTCTCATTGCCACGCTTCTTGCTAATTTCGTGAATAAATAGAGATGGAACATGCAAGAAAGATGATCCTCCTACCGCAGGAGAGTGTTGAACGTTTGCAGACCACGCTTGGAAAAGATAAGATTAAGTCTGTGCAACATCGGGTTCAGTGACGAGTAGACTCGATGCTGAAATGAACGAAATATTAACTCGCCAACATACAAAGCCGAGCGTGAAAAGTGAACTCTCTACCGTCCAGTTTTACAACGATATCTTCACTTTAAAGGAAACCGAGGAAGGTGGAGATACGTATAAAAAAAGGACCAACAAAATGACAGTGTCGTTGGATCTAATACGATGGACGATACTGAGCGAGAAGAGGACGAAACTGATGAGCGCATCGACGCAGACATTATCTATACCGTCCCGAAAAGATACAAACAGAAAGCCAAACAGCTCGTACAGAGCTTGCGAGCTTGTGGTAAAGTAGCTTGGGATACCAGCGGCGCCGTAACGATAGATGGCACACTTGTGCCCGGAGCCAACATTGTCGACTTGGTCAATGATGTAATGAGAGATAGAAAAAGGAGTGCTCCACCTGGACATCTTCAGTTCGCTATCGCTGTTCGCCAATCAACAGAACCCCGAGAGTTTATAGGCAACAAGCGTGTTTGGCACGAGACCGCCGCGATTACGTCGATCAGCGATCATTCAGAAAACAGTGATTTTACTCGCCGCGTCGCATTCCTATTTTGTCAATTGAGAATAGCGGTGACAATGGTGGTGACGAAACAGAGTCAGCAAAACCCGAAAAAAGAAGAAAGAAGTCAGCTGAGAAAAAGAAAGTCTCACCAACACACACTGAAATACTGTCATGGCGGGGGATGAGCAAGACATTAGGTCTACGCTAATAAATTCTCAAGAAGAAGAACCGGGGAAAAACAGTGTTCTAGATGAACTCGTTGATTTATTGCCGTTTGAAATGCACGTACCGCATTACAAATTTCGCGGACCAGGAACTAAGTTAGCAGAGCGTATCGCACGCGGAGACGTTGGAATCAATCCGTTGGACGAAGCCTGTCGGCAGCATGATCTAGCCTATGCCGACTCGAACACCGATCGTCGTCAAACCGTCGAGTTTTAGCGCAGTATGCCTTCTCGCGCCTGTTAGTCGAGGAAACGCCGGCTGACGAAAGAACAGTCGCGATGATGACAGCTTGCTAAATGGTTAGCAAAATAACTTTTCAGAAATTTTTTCGCGTATCAAGAAGGCTATGAAAAAACGAGACAAGAAAGATAAAACATCAAAGTGCAGGCAAATAGAAAAGGCTAAGAAGAAAGAACAGAAACCAAAAAATAAGAAGGAAATAGACAAAATAATCTCGAAAAATGAATAAAACGTTTGAAAAATTTTATTACGAAGCACGTCGACCTTCGGCGTACGCTTATGGTGATAAACTTTTGCGAGCTACGCATAAAAAATACGGTCGTCAAAGTGTTATTGATTGGCTTGAGAGTCGAGACGCTTATAACTTGCATAGACCTGTTCGGCATCGTTTTCCTAGACGTAATTATAATGTGCGCAATTTCGATGGCATGTGGGAAGCTGATTTGATGGACATGAGAACTATAGAATCCTACAACGACGGCTACAGCTACATTTAAACCGTTATTGATGTCATCAAATAATACGCTTGGGTTGAACCGGCCAGGGACATAACTTCGAGAAAGGTCGCTGATGCTTTTGGCCGTATTTTGTCGAGAAGTAATGGCCGGAAACCAATATGTCTTCAAACTGATATAGGTAAAGAATTTGTTGGTGACGTAATGCAGAAATATCTGTCGAAACACGGAATTGCGTACAGAGTGTCACGAAGTCCGGATACAAAAGCTGCTATTGTCGAAAGACTTATAAGAACTATAAAGGAAAGAAAGTGGCGTTATTTTACTCGTAAAAATACTCGAAGGTATGTCGATGTTTTACAGAAAATTGTAGATGCGTACAATCATACTAAACATTCGGCCACAAAAATGGTGCCAGCAGCCGTAACACTGTACAACGTATCCAAAGGCCGTGAAAATTTGCAACGTCTATATAAATAGTGCGTCGGTGACTTGGTGCGCGTCAGTAGTACGATGAACGTTTTCGCTAAAGGATATGAGAGTGGTTGGACACTAGAAATTTTCAAAATTATACGAATCTCATTGACGCGCCCGCCTGCAGTTTATTATTTAGAAGACTTGGTAGGCGAGGAAATTGACGGAATTTTCTTCGCCGAAGAATTGTGCGAAGTGCATAAAAATTTAACTACGGACGTTTTTGAAATTGATGAGATTTTGAAAACAAGAGGGAAAGGTTCGTCTAAAGAATATTTTGTAAAGTGGAAAGGTTACGACGATAAGTTCAATTTCTGAGTTAGAGTGAATCAATTAACGGATATATAAAAAAATTTAAAATGAAAGATCAGTTTTATATTGTGTTGCCGAGCAACAGTAGCATGAATTATTTTGCGGAAAATACCACTACACATTTCATCACGCTGCTACCGCAGCAGATACGTCTTCAAGGTTCATAGTCAGTCACACTTACGGAGGTTCAAATTCCGCTGACGTTTCAACATGTATCTTCCGAACAGCCGGATAGAACAGTTTCGCTGAATCTCCACACTCGACTCTCGAGACAAAGGCAAAAAATTTTAGTACTGCAGTGCCGCTGTTACGCCCAGGAATTTACAAAGATGTAAACATTATAGTAGCCGAGCTAAATAGCTTAAACTGTATCGAAGATCATTTGGAATTCGGTGTCGAGCCCGGCGGGTACGTGACAGTCTACAGAGTTTGTATAAAGACAACTGGCTCTGAATTCAGTCACCAGCTGCATTTATCTGAGAAATTGCGAAAAATTTTGGGGTTCGAAAGCACGAATACAATAGAATACTCCAATGGACTTCCATGTATGTTTATACTTTATTAGCGATATTTGTGAACCTTACGTAACTGGTGACGTACAATCCCGATTGTTGCGCGCAGTGTCATTAAATACCGATGATTACACGTACGGTAGTATGGGAATCAAGAGTATCCCCACCCATGTATATACCTTTATTAAACAATTCGTTTCAGACCATAGAAATATCTAATATTTAGAGTATATATATACTATAGAAATTTCTTGTTTAATTTGTTCCTTGGTTGTTAGTTTTACTTGATCTATTAATCCTTTCGCTTCGCTGCTCAAAGTACCATATGGAAAGTTTGATTTTAGGGCTTGATTCGCATTTTCTTTGCTTTTAGAGGATGTTATTATTCCTGTAGTTATTCGGTTTTTCCTTAGTTTTGTTTTGTTGCGTTTTTTTTTGTTATTGATGCATTCATCCTTGTCTATACATGATTTGATTCTTTGTATACACATATAGAGTCTTTGTTGCTATGTTGGAGTCTTCTACCTGGAGAATATCCATCAAATTTGTAGATTTGGATAACTTTTCAATTTTTGGTAATTTATTTTCTTGTACGTTTGGTGTGATGTAGTTCTTCTTATCTTCTCTAATATTAGCATTATTGGGTAATGATCGTTGAATGGTATTTCGAGTATGTACGTATTATATTTAATATTGTTTAAACAAGGAAAGAAATTATCAATACAAGTACCATTATTTATATTGATATCAGAACGTCTTGTTATACTATTTATGTCTGGACAATGTTTTTTCTCTAGCAAAACTTGTAGAAATTCTTGATATACTGCTTCTAGATTTAGTATATCAAAATTAAAATCACCTATTATCATGTTATTTTTGTGTTTATTGTTGAATATTAATAGTTCTTTAATATTCATTATCATTTCTGTTTTATGTACTCGTATATCGTGTGATATGTAAATTTCTGTTACATCTAATTCTTCATTATTGTTTAATGTAATTACTAACTTTAAAACTTTCAGTTTGTTTATTGGTATGACTTCAGTTGTTTCTGTTACTCCTTCGCTAATGTACATTGCAACACTATCAGACTTATAAATTTTGCTTTCGTTATAATACATTTTGTAGCCACTTATTTTGAAAAATTGGTCGCGATCGAGATTCCACGTTTCTGTGTAAATTATGATACAAGGTTTTACCTCTAAACTATTCAGAAATACTAATAATTTGATGTAGTTGGCATTTAGATTTCTAATATTTACGCATAATATTTGGTCTTTTGTGAGATCAAGTAACTGTTTAGAGCATTACTATTGTCGACTTGGTGTTCTTTTTCAAATAAGTCTTGCTTAGGATCCAGATCCATTAATTACGGTGGTGTGCATTACTGGGCTCTGTGTTGGTAACGAACCGATCGATGCAGTACTCGATATTCTCACTCTTGTGTTTGTTACATGCTGCTGTGTAGGTGGGCGCTCTACTTTACCAAAGTATCTTTGATAGGTAGGTTGCATCGGATAATGTGTCGTATCAATAAATTTTTTCATTTTGTTTTTTAGCACTTCACATAAGTCACTATCTATTGCACTATGTTTTGTGTTGTATTTTGAATTGTATTTTGTGTTGTAGAATTCACAATTTGGGCATTTTATAATTACACTTATACACTGTGCAGCTGTATGATTTCCCGCATCAAATAGTCTACAGTTTTGATATCCAATGAATATTCGGATTTTATTCTCTTTGATATGCTTATAAATTTGTTATGTTACTTCAACTATTGCACTTGTTGTTTTGGTTTTATTATTTATGAATGAGTTTATTTATTGGGGAATTATGCTGTTTAAAACTCGCGCAGTTGCGCATTCGACTAGTTCACTCACGACACTGCCACGGTGCGGCAGTTCCTCGCGATACTTCGGCGGAACGGCTGAGATTGTATTGACTAGTTCAGTTTTTGAATTATTATTTTCTTCTCTCTCAATCTCCCATATCTTAATGGGAGAGACCTGATTTGCCTTGCGCCGCGAGTGACAGTTTTATGGACAAACGAAGAAAGTTTTCACACCTCAAAGAACGGCTAAGGCAACGTGAACTAACTGAACCCGTATTTTTCACTGGCTCGACTCATCATTGGCTCTACTCATGATCGGCTCAACTCATCATCAACACATCAGTCACCTCAAAAACTGTGTCTATCATCGTTAGAGCAACTCACCGGTGCATCTAACAGGGCAGAGCACGTACACAGGTAACCTCAAACTCACACGGATACTACTCAACACACGTGCGCTTACACAACACATGATGCCTGCAATGTCTCGGTGGAAATTACTCACACACGATCAATAATATTTAATTGTGAACTTTTTCATTAACAACATCATTGCTATTCATCAGCGTGAACGCATATCTACTGCGGACTCATTGATCACTCATTGCATCAATCATTTACTGTAATGGACAAACTCAAACTCGGCAAAACTCACTGTACAAAAAAGGGTAGTTTCCCCTGTGAAGGAAATACAATTTATAAGCCACACTTATACACACATACACAATTTATTATAACTTCGACTCAACATACTTTGTTATCTACGAGCCATTATTACCACTTACATCAAAAACTCTTAATTTTAATTGTGGTTTATTAAGAAAAACCTATATGTTAATTGTTAATGTAGTATATTGTACAGCGTTTTAACTCTATTTGTGTATGACTCAAAAGATTATTTCAACACCCACAGCATGTTTTCATTAAATTTATGCTATTCTGTGACGCAAGCTTTGCATCATATGGGGAGCTCTAGGCAGCAAGCGAGGGCTACCTCTCCCAAACACTGTGCTATGTGCGTGCGCACACACACATAGCTCACCCGGTGTTCTTCTATCTGCTGATGTACATGCGGAGCTAGCAGACGATGCCCCACACACTGGCACACTCACATACCGCCCAAATTTATGCCGAAGTCGCCGAGGAAGAGGATAACGAGAGGACGAGAAGACGCAAGCAGATATTCAAGCCACATGAGTGCGCGGCTCGCAAGCGAACGCACACGAAAAACGTACCGTGCGCCTGGTGCGAGCGTGCTCACCTGAACTCGGCGGCCATGTTGAGCAGCCGGCAACAGATAAGGACACCGCTGCTGCCACCGACGACGACGCCACCGACAGCCGCCCATGCAACACACACCCACACTACCCCAATACACATGAACACATCACTACACTGACACTGCGAACAACCACACTGACACATACGACACGCGCGATATATAGAGAGCGGGTTGTACGACGGCCACAAGGCCAGCAGTCACGAGGCGAACTGATGCCGCGAGAGCGAGAGAACGCAAGCACGGAACGGTGGGAGAGCGAGAGAGAAAGCACGAGCATACAGAGTAAGAAAAGAGATACAAAGACGGCCAGCGGCAGTCTGTGTGCTGCGTACACGGCCATGGGAGAGAGAGGGAGCACACGCAACGGCGCTGAGTGTAGGAGTGAGACAAAGAGAGATACAGCCAGCCGCAGTCTATGTGCTGCCTATACGGCCTGTATAAGAGAGTGCGCAGCGGCGCAAACGTATGAGTGCGAGAGAAAGAAGGCCAGCGGCATCCTGCGTACTGCAAATACAGCCTGCGTGAGAATGAGAGAGAGAGAGAGAGAGAGAGAGAGAGATAGGAGATAAAGAGTCAGCTCAGCCGACCTAGTGGAGGCGCTTACACCGTAAAGGTGCGCTGTTACTATCGCCGCATCATGTTAGGTAAAACCTAATATGAAATCAAAGGGAAATTCGAAACCTCGCGCGCAACAGGTGGCCGCAAACCCACTATGGTTTCGGCTGCCGAGCAGGACTACCGCCCTTTGAGAGCCAATCACGAGGCGGTTGAGTATTGCCTCATCGCCTAATTGGAGGGCAGAATAGGCAGAAAAAATCGCCAAGAAAGCTCGCACACCATGTGAATCAAATTAGCAACTACCGTCCTATTTACCGCCTTAGGAGAGAGAAAGAGAGAAAGAGAATACCGACTCGAGCAAGAAGACGGAAATCTTGCACGGAGCACGTTTGCTCTGCCATTCGCTGTTTACCTGCTCGCTGAGCGACACAGTATTCGGGAAGGGAGTTACAACGAAAAAAAGTAAAATAGCCGTAGTGAGAAAGAGAAAGAGTTGTATAGGGAGTGTGTTATCGAGTTATAGAGTTGAGTTAAAGAGTAAATAAGGTGAGACGGAGAGTAAAAGAAGAAGGCGAGAATTAGGAGGGTGAAGGAGGAGCCAAAGGAGCAAGAGTGCAGGAGTTCGACAGCCCACAGGGAGAATCGGCTACGAGAAGAGAACTTGGTTCGCTGTCGTCGTGGGGCAGCTATCTTTCGCCCCCGACCCTCCATAATATTATTTTTTTTTGTATTTTGTGCACACGTGCGTGATTCTCTCTCACGAGTGAGTGTGTCGAGCGAGCGCGTTTTGGTCAGCGCCACGGGGGAAACGTGATAGGTGTTTTTTCGGCGGTTTTTGTAGTAGTAACGAGTAAACTTTGTTAGAGTGCTGAACTAAACATCGAGAGTATTCTTATTTTCTTTTGTGTTTCTGTTGTTGATGTTGTGCGTGTACAATTTCCCGTGTCGAGTGTCATTGCGTTTTCGTGATTCATTTAGGTCTCGTTCGCCATAATTGTGAGAAATTCGCCGAGGGTTTGCGATCGCCCCAGGTCGTCACGCCTAAAAGTCTCCAGCAATTTGTGCTTGTCAGAGGTCTGTAAATTCGTATTTAGATAGCATGTTAGCCCTCAGGGCGAGCTTGTACGTGGCATCTGGGGTAAAAAGTGACACGTCACAATTCTCACACAATAGCAATTTACACTAATCCTCGATGTTACTAAAATTTCTTTGGTTTATTTTCACTGTCGGTTTTTATATTTGTTCCTTTTCTATTTTAAAACTGTTAGTTCATTTTTTACTTGATGTTTTCTCTATTTCATTTCGCTGTGCTAATTCATGCAATTTATTAAGGGGTAACACCACTCTAGAATTTTCCAAAAATCGATTTTTTTTGTTTAAATGATACTTTAGGGTCATAAAAACAATATCCAATTCGTCCTATGTTAAAAAATTTATAACAGCTTTAATTTTCAATTTTGTCGCCGCGCGTCGGAGTGTACGAGTAAAGCGCATGCGGTACCGCTTAACTTCTTACTTTCACCTGAAGAAATATTAAATACATACCTTAACTATAAGATATAGGGTCATTAGTACCTTTCGGGATCCCCAGGGTGTACTAATAGTGGAATATACACAAGAGTAAATGTGTATGTGTTAGTCAGTATCGCTGCGAAGTAACGCCGAGTCAAACACTCTCTCGCAAACACTTTCGCATAGTGTCCTTGTTTTTTTTAATGAATTTTTTGTTTGAATTGTTTTGTCTTTTGTTAGATAGTGTATTACTGGATTTTCTATATTAGTTTTATCATTGTTGTTAATTTTTTGATTATTCGTTTTGGCACTTTCTAATTTTTTGGTTTCGGTTTTGTTACTATTTCTGCAAAAGTTTTAGTTATAGATTGTGAATTTGTTTTTCCTTCTCTTTGTTTAGTAATTCATTTAACAGTAGATTTTTCTCTTGAGTTTCTTTGTACAATTGTTATAATAAATCGTTTTCTATTTTTATTGATTCTATTTCTTTATTCTCATCTAGATTTATTTCACTTATTTTTTCCGAGGAGTACCTTACCTGTGCCCCAACAGGAATTAGCGAGACAAGTGAAATGGAGTAAGTTGAAACTGAAACTTAATAGATATGGGAGACTTCCCGTAGGCTCACTATACGAATAGGACCAATTAGTTCTGTATCTACTTTACACTCTGCGGTGGATCATGGGGATACTGTCTTCATGGGAACAATAACGTGTTGTGTTTTTTGTTGCGTATTAAATAGTGATTTCAATGGCTGTAAATTACTGGAATATATATGGCCAGTTCTCGATTAAGTCACAAATGAAAAATTTTTTTACTTAAATATTTTTTACGTAATTTCTGCCATATTTTTAACTACCCTGAATTTTTTTAGATTAAAGTAGCACATTTCATGAATTTTCATGATTTTTAGCAATTTTCAAACACATTTTACTCATTGTAGATGCATTTTAAGAACAAAACTTCAGAGGACTTTTTCCATCAAAAATCTATATTTTCTGAAAATTTTGGTTTCATAGGTCCAGCAATATTTTATCATTATGATAAGACCATTTAAATAGTACAAATTGGGTTTCCTTTTGGTGCGCTCCTTGACCCAGCTCCAGAAAAAATCTAGGCGTACAGCTACAGTATGTAGAAATATCACCCAACTTGTTTTGGAGTGGGATAAGCTCTCATTTTCTTTAAAAAAATTATAATATCATCATTTTTTATGAAAAATGGAATTTTTATGCTCACATTCATCTATCACTTTTTCCTTCCAGAAATACTTTTAGTCTTGAAACTCACAGAGGTTGTAGGTAATACAACACCATGAACCTCTGTAGAGTTATAGATCCTCATGTCTCCCCAGAAAAAAGTTAGAGTATTTCAATTTTGAAAAAGAACTGGAAAAATGTGTTCGATATGCACATTTTTTCCATTTTTTGCAGTTTTTTGCTGTTTGTGCTGCAAAGAAAGTGTATTTGATTATTTATATGAATAAAATGTACATAAAACATGTCAAATATTCAAAATCAAGTGTAAAAATTAGTTTTAAAAAATTTCATTACCTGAATATATATCATTTCATGTAATTTTCACATTATTTTCTTTGGTTCGCCTCTAGTATAACATAAATGCTATGTTAGATCTCATTATTTTTGTACAGAAAGATTTTAAACATGAATCTACTTAATATATTATGAAAAGCAAACAAAACTCACAAAAAGAATGAGCTCTAACATAGCAAATATAAAGGTGGCGCTTGTACCGTGCTAACTCGATTTGTAGTGCTCTCTGCTCTAGTTAATTTTTCCGTTATTATTATACTTTAAAATCAAATATAAAAACTACCAGCTGATAAAGTAATTTTCATAGTATTTAAACTGATATTTTTTCCTACTCGGTTCTTTTCACCCTTACTGTGCTGC
>JAYJLV010001780.1:0-10501 GCA_036873485.1 Torymus texanus | reverse complement strand
ACGCACTCTAATATTGAATATTCCAATTTCTTATATTTAATAAGAAGAATTTCTATAATTCAAAATTACAGTTACAACGACAATAGTAAAAATTAAAGCTTTAATTAACAAAAGAATAAATAAATAAATAAATAAAAGCTGAAAACTGTTGCTTGTAGTAAACTTTTCAGCGCTTTACACATTCAACCGTTACTCACACACCTACGAAACAAAATCTCCAACCTCCTACCCTAAAAATCTCAACAATAACGCTTTTCCCTTGCCACTCGCACATTGAGTCACAATCACGCGAATCTATATACAACATCGTCGTCAGCATCGTCGTCGTCGTCGTCGCTGCGGTCAGTATCAGTATAGCAACATCAGCAGAGCGTATCCCTATGGTCCGTCGCTCGCGTCGTCGTCGCACCGCCGCCGTTGCGCGGCCGAGCGGCAATGAAGCACTTCCTTCTTAACAGTTTAGCAGGATACGGCTCATTGGTCGGCACACTATGTGCGCTCGCTCGCTCGTGCTTATGGCCTCTCTCGTGCGCTCTCGTGATCTACTATACGCGCTATGCGTTATCAGTCCTCTCTTCCGTTTTCTGTACGCGCGTTTGCCTCTCCCTCGTTGTATAAAGCGAGTAAAAGAGATATGGAGAGTGTGCAGCATATGTGCTGAAGAGTATGGGTTTTTTATGTATGATAATGTGGTTGGTTCGAGGTTGGTGATGGAGATTAAGTTGTAGGTTGAGATTGGGCGTACGATTTTTTATTTGGGTAAAATGAAATGTATATGATTTTTGTCGATTGTTTGAATATTGAATTAAATGTTGAGGAAATATTTGCAAAGATGTATACCCGGTTTTAATGAATTTTTTCGTTTGTTTACGGAAAACAAGGAATTCCGGAAATTAGCAGTGATGTTTTAGATTGTCAAACTTTTTTTTTTATTTTGACAAAAATGTTAGATTGTTATTGTATCGATATTTAGGTAATTAATATTAGGGACTATTTTTTCGAGTTTCCTTCGCGATATTTATATTACACGGAGAAAAAGGATGTAGGAAAAATTACTATTTTTTATAGTAGCGGTGGGACAGACTCAAATTCTCATGAAAATTACTACAATTTATATTAAATTGCTATTTGTATCGTAAAAATTATAAAGTAAGTAGCAATTTTTACTATATATTGTAGTAATTTTTATGTGAAAATGAATCTGTCTCTCCGATACTATCAAAAATAGTAATTTTTCTCCGTGTATAACGTAGAATTTTGGAATAACCATATTTTTTTAAAAACAATCAAATTTGAAAATAGATATTTGTTGCAGCTTTCAATTGTAACATTAAATTAATTCATTTATTCATGACAATTCAAATTAAGAACCATTATAGGTCTATGTTGTAAAACTTCGGATACCAAAAATTTTCGTCTATATGTGTGAATTTCCAGAAGCGAAATCGAAAATAATTTACGGAGAATATCGATGTCCATATTATATTTTCTCATTAGCTCTAAAGAAATGGAAATCACGTACTTATTTGTATCACACAAGTTTTAATTTTATATCGTCAAGTAAATCCTATTTTCTTAAGTCTAATAGATTTTTAAAAATTATTAACTCCACATTGAAACTCATACTTGATTGGAATTATAAAAAATTTTCATGAAGTAATAAAAGATGAAGAAAACCCACGTAACTAAAATAGTCAATTTTTCTCATTACGATCAAACGGGGACGCTTAAGCTCCAATACGCTGGTAACCTGATTGGCAAGAAGCGACTCTGATTACCGGCCAATATTGAAATACAGAATCAATAAAATGCGGTGAAACGATTGGATAAAAAAGGACACTCACCGGAATTTTGCTGGATTTCAAGAAGTCGAGAAGCGCCTCGAGAGCACCGAGCGTCGAGGCCTGCACGAAGACACCACGCTCCGTGAGCTTAATCTTGCCCAAGGCATGAGTCAGCTCCTTAGCGATCTCCTCCTTGAGGATCTCCACCTCGTCGGGTTTCTGAGCGACCATGAGGTTCAATCCTGCGGTACCGAGAAGAATTGAATTGAAGCATTAATATGAAAAATTGCATAGACCAATATTACTTGGAATGGTAATTCATACCTGCTATAGCTTTTTCAAGCTCCTTCGCAGCGATTTTAACACCCTGGGCGGCTTTCACTTCGCGATATTCCACGTAAGCGCTCTATAAAAATGATATGTTGTTATTTCGTTTATTTGCTAATAGTAATATATTTATCTAGTAAGATAAGAAAATATATTACAACAAATTTTTATTTTCGATTGACTTGTTTTATGGGTATATTAGATTTGAATCCGTTCAGTAATTCTATATCAATTATGTCCAAATTTTAGTCAATTGCCAAATTGTTTTGAGTTATGGTCGATGATTTTGTAAAATTCAACATATTTTCGAAATTACCAAAAATCTGTATGATATGGGTAAAAATACTGTACAGATTCGAATTCAGCAGTAGGCAATATTTGTAAAGCACATACGATTGCTTATATCAATCGGAAATAAAAATTTGTGACCTTGTGTTGTCGATGCCAATATATTTCCTATAAAAACTTTGCAGTAAAATAAAGTTTTAGAACAGATTACATTATTCTCATGATAAAAAAAAGAAAACAATTACTTTTATCTACCACGGTAATATTTGTAATTTTAGTTCAAGACAAAGTCATATGAAAACTATAAAGTATTTTTCTTTTCCTTAATAGATAAGCAAAACAAATAGTCATATTATTTTTGCGATACGAAAAGGAAACGAATTCATGAAAATGCTATTTTTTTAAGCTATAGAAAATAATGTATTAAATACCTTGACTCTGAGCTCCTTCAACGGTTGTGGCATAAGTAGCGAACGGATTTGCGTGACGATAGGTCCGTCAGTACCCGCCACAATCATCGTATCGCCCTCCCTGAGGATACCGTTGACTAGAATACAGTCTATCGTTGTGCCAAGACCGGGAAGGGCTTTGACTTCTAACACCGTAGCTTGCAATTCTTCGCTAAACATAAGTCGCTTGGCCAGAGGTCCCTGACAGGCATCGACTATTAACCCCAACAGGTTACCCATTCCCTCACCTGAAATATCATAATTAAGAATTAGTAAGTAGTCAACTAATTCATTAAAAAAGCATACAAACACTAAAATATTATGAATTCACCTGTTATAGCACTTGTTGGAATTAATGATACATAACTACGAGGATCAGGGTTTTCGTAAAACAAAGCTGCATTAAGACCTTGTTCAGCGAACTGTACAATGACCTCTTTGGCGCGTTTCTCAAATTCACGCTGAGTTACGGCGGCTTGATTTTTAATAATATCATGAATATCCTTGCGATTCATAGTCTGCCAATCGTACAATCTAATAAGTGATATAATTAATTAGACGTTTATAAAAAATTTAAAGTACATTGTGTAAGTATGCGTTTTAATGTATTCATACCTATCAATTTTGTTCAATGCTACAACAAATGGACACTTTTTAGTTTTTAACAAGTTGATACTTTCAATCGTTTGAGGTTCTAAACCGTGCATAATATCTACTACTAAAATAGCCATATCGCAGAGGGATGATCCTCTATTTCTGAGATTACTGAAAGACTCGTGACCAGGTGTATCGATGATTAAAAGGCCTGGAATTTTAAACACCTTATCCGCGAACTAAAACAAAAATTGAATTAATTATTATTGATATAATAATAATTAAGGAATCCTTTTAATACTTAAAATAAAAACACCTACTCCTTTCACGTGTTTCGTAGAATCACGAATAGCATCGATGGGAACATTGGTTGCACCGATTTGCTGCGTGATACCACCAGCCTCACCATCCTGGACATTCGTCCGTCTAAGTTTGTCAAGGATTTTCGTCTTACCGGTATCTACGTGACCGAGTACACAAATAACAGCAGCTCGCAAGTTGTCAACAGTACGTTTGTTTTCAGCCTCGATCCTGCGATTTTGAATTCTCTGGCGCACTTTCTCCTTCTTACGTTCAGCATCCGTTTTCTTATCGTCTACATCGCTATCATCATCGCTTTCTTCTTCTGACTCAGACTCGGATTCGCTTTCCGAATCTGATTCTTCTTCCGAAGATTCATCGTCATCCTCAGGAGTTGATTCTTTTTCTTTAGATTTAGATTTTGCCGAAGCTTGTCCAGTTCTCTTAGTAGCTTCTTCGGATTTATCTACTTAAAAGGAAATAGTGTTAAGAAAAAAAAAAACAAATTAAAGTATTGAAAAAATTCTACTTAAATATGCATTTTTTACCTTCCTCGGCTTCTTCTTCACTACTTTCTGCATCCCAAGCATCCTTCAAACCATCATCTTCTTCTTCTTTCTTCTCTTCGGGCTTTTCTTGCTTATCAACTATTTGAACTTGCACTTGATCAGTTTTTGTTTCTTCTTGCTTATTTACTTCTTCTTTTCCTTCTTGACTTGTTTGTGGTTTCAACTTTCCAGGTTTTACTCTTGTACCTACAAAAACGTATATATACATATAGTATATGCATGACATATAAATAATATACAATTATTACAGTAATTTAAGAAATACTCTTTATAATACAACATTTATTATTCATTAGAAAATAATTTAATGTATCAAAATAAATGTTCTTTAAAATAATTTGTAATATAAATAATGTTCTACTTTATTGGTCAAACTTGTAATTTAAAAATTTGATACTGAAACTTCTTAAAAATTCTTAAAAAAGCTTCTTAAAACAAGCTCCTTAAAAATATCACCAAATTTATCAAAAACAAAATCAATCTGTAAAATTTTTACTTCCTCCACCTCTCTTCCACTGCCTAACTTAGATAAAAAAATATGTGATAATATTATTACCTGGTCGTGGTTTTCTCTCTCCAACTTCTGGCATTTCCAATCCTTGAGCTTTAAGGGCTTCAAGCATAGCCTGTGCTCTTGCCTGAGCTTGTTTTTGCTTATTTGTTAATAATTTTCCTTCAGCCTTTAATTTTTCTTTCCTCTGTTTCTCTTTTAATTTTTTCTTCTCCTTCTTTTCTTGTTCTTTCTGAAGTTTTTCCAAACGAAGTCTTTCCAATTCTTCATGCTGCCGTATTTTTTCTTCTTCCAGACGTTTTAATACTTCTTCTTCTTCTTTTGCTTTCTTCAACGCCTCTTGCATAGCAGCAATCATTTTCTTACCAGGTCCTTTAGCTGTAAAATGAATGCATATTAAGAATTTGATTTGCAATTCAAAATAAATAATAAAGCCATAGACAAAATCTTAAGTAAAATAAAATTTATTAAAAATAATCCGACAGAAAAAAAACATATTTACCTTTTTCTTTTACAGTAGGTTCTTCTTTAGCAGCACCCTTTTTCTTTTTCTTCTTCCCTTCATCATCATCTTCAGCTTCTGATTCATTAGCCTCTTTAGCTTCCTTAGGAGCTTCTGTAGGCTTCTTTTGAGCTGGTTTTTCAGCTGGACCTTTTTGATCAGCATCTTTAGGCGCTTCCGATTTTTTCGTCGTTTCCTATAAAATATATATTTATTAATTTACCTTTTTATTAGTAACATATAATATTTTGTTTAATATTTAACCTACTGCTTTCTTTTGGGCGAGTTTCTTCTGCTTTTCTCTTTCCTTCTTTTCTTTCTTCTTTTGAGCTGCTGTTTTTACTGTGCTTCCTTCTTCACCCTCTGCTGCAACATCTGCTGCTTCTTTATTTTTTTCTTCTTTGTCGTTAGATTTATTTCCTTTTGCCGATGTATCTTCTTCTTTTTGATCCTTTGAATCATCTTTCACAGGCTTTTGTCCTGAATATTCCATTTCTAATTCAGCAAGTACTTTTTCTATATCTTCATCACTGTCCTGGCGTTTTTTCTTTCCTATAATTTAAAAAGTGTAAAATTTTTCGATTCACTTAGTCATTAATTATTTTTTAAATTATTACGTGTAATAAATTTTGAAGTATTTAACAAAATCTTCTAAATAAATACAAGTCAAACCAGCATCCAAATCAGTTATCAATAGACGTATACTAACACCATGCCTAATTCTATTATAGACTGTAAAAAATAGTATAGTTTTTAAATTACTTGCTAAAAAGCATGTATTAGACTCTACATAATTAAATAAAATCACCAAAGAATGCTATATATCAATCAGAGATTCAATGAATTTTTAAAAACTATTAACTAGTGTTATTCAAACAATACAAAGCCTATAATCTTATTTAAGAATATCAAATGTAACTAAAATATATACAATATTAGACTAATGCCTGTATTGAAAATTTAATAAATATATAAATAAAAATAAATAAATAACTACTCTACTTTTATGTTTGTATTAATTATAAATAAATTTTGAACCCTAGGCGATACCTTTTTTGCCCTTCTTAGCTTCCTTTTGAGATTCTTGAGGCTTTTGTTGTTTGCCAGGTTTACGTTCCACACTTTCAGCTTTTTCTGATTCATGGTCTGATGGTGGAGGTGATGGTTCATCATCTTGATCATCACCATCATCCATCAGTAAGGCAAAATTTGCTTTAGGTGCTGTAAAATATATAAATAAGTATTATTTCTTTTTCTGTAATGTAATCACTTGATAATTAGACAAAATTACTAACCTTTTGATGTAACAACAGGCTTTACTGATTTAGTTGGCACGATATTAAAATCGTCATCTGATTCGGAAGCTTTCCTTCCTTTTTTATCTTTCGTTTTGCCTTTAGGTTTAGGAATTTCATCTTCAGATTCATCATCAGAATCTTTCTTTTTATTTTTCTTTGCATTTGATTTATTTTTAGCTTTGACTTTTGATTCTTCATCATCTGATGCATCAGATTCAATAGCTTTCTTTCCTTTCTTACCCTTTGCTTTGGGCTTTCGCGTTTCGTTGTCAGATTCATCGTTATCTGACTCGACTTGCTTTTTACCTTTCTTCTTATTTTTTGCTTTTGAGGGTTTAGGTTCATCCTCATCATCAGATTCTATATCTAAATCCTTCTTTCCCTTTTTCGTTTTCGTTTTTGGTTTTGGTTTTTCATGGTCTGATTCATTGTCATCAGATTCAATATTTAAAGCTGCAAAACCTTTCTTTCCAGATTGATTTTTACGATTTTTTTGTTTACCCTTTGAAACTTCAGTATCAGACTCTGATCCTGAATCAGCCTTATCTTTGCCTTTTGGAAGAGGAACTTCATCGTCAGACTCATCTCCTCCTCGTTTCTTAGACTTTTTATCCTTTTTAGAGCCTTTGGATTTATCTACTTTCAAGTCTTTGAGATCTTCAACCAAATCATCAACATCATCACCCTTTTTCTTCTTATCCTTAGACTTCTTTGATTTGACAGGTTCATCATTGATGGTATTGTCTACCTCGACGTCACTATCACTAAAACATAAACAAGATATGAATGATCTACTTATTACAAGAATTGCATCAACAGAAATATAAAAATACATTAACAAAGTAAGCGCATTCGCATTTCCTATCAATCTATATCCCTCTCCAACAAGTGCTCAACATTATCTCTGCTTTTAGTTTAATACTTTTTAATTTGATGTTATACTTATATATATATATATATATAGTTAAGCAACTCAAATCATCTTTCACCCAATGTTATACAACCCCAACTATCAACATACTATTAATCCAAAACAGAAACCTCGACAACTCCAGCACTACAGCGCAAACGTTATACCAACGTAAACGGTCGCAATGGAAAACGGCAAATCGGAGCGCATATGCTCCAAAATCGAAAAAACGAAAGTATATTGCTCATTATGTATACAAAATTCGCATAGTCGGTTCGCGTGCTAAAAATATACGAAACCTCGGTGTACCTACTTTGCAGTCGACGGGTTGCTTATCAAGCGCACTCGCTAGAGAAAGTCACCCGCAAGAGAGGGAGATTCTCAAGGACCCATCGCGACCCTGCGGCATTGTGCCATACGCAAACGAAAAAAAGCGCATAGCCGAAACACACATATATGTATAGGTACAAGCTTGTACACGCGTTTTCCTCGAAGAAGCGAAAAAAAATATGTTACGTGCCGCTCTCTCTCTCTCTCTCTCTCTCTCTCTATCCGTCTGGCGGTCTGCAGACTCGCGGGCGCGCTCCTAACCTATATGCCGAGCAGCTGGCGCAAAAACTCTCGTGTCTAATGCAATGAGGACCGTTCAGCAAACGAATCCCATCGAATCCCGGGCCTTCAGAGCCCTGCCAGCTGTTCGATCATGCACGTCAATCGCTACGCAACCCGGACGTAGCGAGAGAAGAAAGAGAGAGACTTTGGACAATAAAGCATGCACACCGCGGTCGTGTTACCTTTTACTCCGAAAACAAAAATAAATAAACACGGATGTATATTATAATAATGCACACTCACAAGTCGTCGTCCTTGTCGGCGCGCTTGCCGCCCTTCTTCGCCTTGCCCATAATTCAGGCTTTGAAAAACAGGGCTGCTGCTGTTACTATTGCTGTTACTGTTGCTGTTGCTGCTGTTGCTCCTGATGCCAGAGCACCGCCTCCACCACAACAGCCACCGGATTTCACAACTTTTTTCGCGTAAAGTGACCGCCCAGTAGCAGCGCGACGAACTCCTGCAACATGAGAGGCGGCTGCGACGGCGGTAACGACGACGGCAGCACGGCTCCACGAATCCTTCCTCTACCCGCGACGAAGACAGCTCTGCGAGAAATTGATGGGCTTCTGCGATATATATATATATGTATATATGTTTTAATGTTAAAAGGTGAGATCAGAATGAGAGGTTGAAAGAGGTTCCAAGTCACACGAGTATAGTAGTAAAACGGCAGAGGCAGCGCACAGCTTCTTTGGCACACACGCACGCACCGCCGGCAGTGCTGAGTGATGGGTAAACTCAAGAAAGAGAGAGAAAGAGAGAGGAATTGAGCTGAGCGCCAGGCGCTGCAGAGACACACACGGATAGAAGACTATATACACTGTATAGTATATATACTCGCGTGCGGCGCGAGTAGTCGAGAATTCGAGATTGTCAAAAGAGGAGTGGACTGATGCGACGCTGCTGCGGCTTGCCTGCAGCACTGCAATGCAATTTATATATATACGCGAATACGCGAGGAGCTAAAGTGAAGCGCGAGGTTTGAATGTATAGCATTAGGATGGAAAAATGTAAGGATGTTGATAAAGCGAATTGGGGAGGAGTTGAGGAATAGGAAAAAAGAAAATGATTTAAAATACTTAATAATTGTATGGGCCAGGAAACAATTTATTCATTTTACGTATCTTAGGTGAAAAAATGTAATAGCGTATATAAATGACATTTACTTAAGTAGTAGTATTTTTTGATGGCCGTGGTTCTCACCAGAGACGCCGATATGCCATATTAAAACTTGTTTGTTTATACTCCAAGGGAGTGAAATTTGTTTGTTAGCGAAGCCTATAGATAGTTGGAGGACGCCACCTCCCCAACTACTGGACCTACAGTTTCAAGTGGGTTCCGAACCACCGAGACCACGATGAAAGTAAGCACATGAAAAATTCGTGTTTCAGTATAGTGCCGGCTTTTTCACGGGAGCGGGAATCGAATCCGAGACCTTTATGGTACGAGTCCGACGCGCTACCGCTGAGCAACCGTGGCTCTTCGACATTTACTTAAGTATATTTTTAAAATTGTAAACTGGGCGAATTCTAGAGAAAGAGGAGAGTCTTCAAAAAATAGAAAATTTCGAAAAAAATTATAAGTAGCATATATATTAAGCAGTTTTATTAATATAATACGGAAATTTCAAAATTATCGGCGATACTTATATATTTCACAATACAAAAGAAATATATCTTGGAAATTCTTAAATAATTCAAAAAATTCAAAAAAGAAACTAGAGAAAACGAACTTTGTTTTACATTTTTTCAGATTTAAAAAATATTAATCAATAATTCTAGCAAACTATTGCTTGGTAATTTACCTATAATTGGAGTGGTTATTCTACATGAATGGAATCTACCTGGAATTTCAACTGGGCAACAACGAAAATGAACCAAAATACAGAAATACAAAGTTGTATTGCAAATTTGCTGTGATTGATTAAACTTGTTTTCTTCAGAATTCGCGATAATGCGGTTCCTTGACACTCTTATCTAGCAAATAAAATTTTACACTTTCTTTCTGGAAAATAAAGCCTCAATTTACTCTTCTCTAATAATAAAATTCGCTTACTAAGTATTCGAAACCATCACATTTTGCACATATTTTCCAATCAGCCAATCACAGATCACGGGATTGCAAAAAATCATGTGAATCATCCACGTGGTTTCAAAAGTGGGGTGCAAATGACCGTCAACGTACAGTTCCAGCTTATACTCCAGAGTCTCCAGACATATTCAGACACTTTATACTTATACCCGCGATCCATTTTCACATGAAACTTGAGAAGTAAAAGGTCTGTGGCGTTTCCGCGCTTCGCTCCACAGCCACTAGGGCGAGTCCAGACCTTTCATTCCCGCAAGCGACCGGAACAC
>JAYJLV010001769.1:0-10503 GCA_036873485.1 Torymus texanus | reverse complement strand
GAGTATTGTTAAAATGCTGTAAAATCATTAATGGTTATTAATGACGGATCATTATTTTTTATTCATTTAATGATTAATATGCATTCATTTGCATACAAAACGCCAAGTCGTTCATTCGCATAGTTGGGCTTTACCAACAGGTAAACAATGCTCGAGCGGCACGAGTCCCGAGAAACACACGGCGAGCCCGCAGCCCGCCGTCCGCCGCCCTCCCCTCCAGCGGCGCATACGCACGTTCTTCCCCTACTCCGCTGGGCGGGCGGGGACGCGTGCACCGATTCACTGAACGTGCGTATGGTTCGGGCGCTTGGCCGCGAGAGGCAGCAGCGCGCCGTGCGCACAAACTGCTTCACTTTTTTCCGGGGCGCTGGCAATCTCTCTACTAATCTCTGCTATAAGGTAAGGTCTAGCGGTGGTTCGATTGGTAAGACTGGGATTAATTACTCGTCAAGCTAGGTTTGAGTTCCAGATCTTCACCGATTGATAACATCATCACTGTTTCATACATGTGCTTTGTTTACCAACACACCACAGACCTCCGTCGTTGATTAGCACCGCTAGGGGGCAGAAACAGGGCGACGTTAAATAACATAAAAACAATTAAAAAAATAAAAAAAGCATATGCATACCGAGTAAAATATATTTTTATTGAAAACCTGAGAAAATTCTACAATAAAGAAAACTATTCTTGTGTCTACCGCGAGAAATGCTTCCCCAAGGAGTTATAAATTAATGAAAATCGGTCTAAAATGCAAAAAATCATCAAAATATAGTTTTTAACCCCTTATATCTCCCAAACTAGGTGTCAACAAATTTTAAAAAATTGAGTAGCAGAACATTTCCTGAGATTTTTAAGAAAATCTATTTTTTGACCTCTCGATTTGACAGAGACTTGGACATATATATATATATATATATATATATAAATCTTTTATCAACCAGAATTATGCAAAATTTTAATCTTCGGATACTTTTGGCAGAAAGAAGTGAAGTAAGGAAATCTCATGAGTCCTATATGAAATACGTAAATCGAATGCAATCAAATGCAAGCTCGTCGCCCGTAAATAGGGAAAGTAATCCTGTAGATAATGTCTCGCCGTTTAACAAAATAGTATTAGAAAAATCTCTGTAAACACAGAAGATACTGGATGAACCACTTCTTCTATTTCAAAACAGTATTTTATATTCGTCAATCGCAAACACTACCACTGATAAGCGCTGATTACTGATTTACAGGTTTATTGAGTTTCGAGTTTATCCATTTATACTTCCAAGATTAGAAAGTAAAATTTTTTCGAATTCCCGACAAATCCTTAAAGAATAAAAGGGAATTCTTTTAAATTTGGCAACGTTGGATACAATTGCTTATCATCATAAATGATAAAGTAGCTCAAATCAGAGAAACAATTTATGTCAACTTCGTTTGATATTTTTTCTGACTTTATCATTTCTGTACATTCATGTACTTGGACTTCAACTGCTTAGCCCGAACATTTACATTATACTCATATACTAATCTCTGTACTCTCTCTTACTTGCTAACTAACAAAAGGAGGTTCCGCTGTAATGTCGTTCGTTCTGGCAAGCGACAGATGCTGTAAAACTTGAGAAAGGTTCAAGGATGAATAAAATAGTGTTCAAGTAAAACCGAAAATCCAAATAAACTGTACTCTACATTAATATTGTTACAGCCGTGTTGAAATACTTATATGAGCGATTGCTGAGATATACATATATAAATTTACTACTAAAATGACCTTGACAGAAAGACCCAAACGTTGTTCAAGCTTCAATGACTTTTAACTGACATTCAAGGTCCTTAGTTTCAGCTGATCCTTAGAATGATCTTGACCTTCTCTAAAAATATTTTAGCTGCAAAATAATCAGGGTGTTCCATGACATTTTGAATCTGCCCCCCCTCTACTTGCTCCGCTCGTCAAGCCCCATTATTGGTTCCGCCATTTTGAATTTTGAACGTCCAATGAACTCTTGTACAGCAACCTCGAACACCATTGTATACTAACTTTAAACAAAATTTAAGCTGTCCTAGAACTTTCGACTGTGATATTGAGAACTGTCATCCGCCTTATTAAATTTCGAAAACTGAATGCAAAATCTTGTTCACCAGCCTCCAAAACTCCGGTTTTCCAATTTTGAGAAAACCTAAGCTTTTGCCGAATTTTTATGAGGTTTTCGCCATTTAGTATTTTAAAAGTTCAATAATATTTTGATTGGCGACCTCGAAAACCCCTTTATACCAATTTTGAGAAGAAGAGATCTTTCAAAATCTCTACATTTGTGTATTATGTCATATAGGTAAGGAGACATGTTGTAGAAATGAGGGGGGTGCGATGGCGGTTCGTGGGGTGCGAGGGGGTCTCTGATATGCTCGAAATAACGTGTAGAATATTACAAGTTTATGTGATTTTGGGAATGTCTTTGAGGCAGTGAGGGGTGACGAGAGAGGGCAAGATGGTTTGCGTGACACGAATAACCCTTAGAACTATATAGTAGGGAAATATAATATCTATCTTCTGACTCCTGCTTGACGACTCTCCACGACAAGATCACATTTGCGCACACACGCTTAATCTCTCTCAAGCTCTCTTCCTCACCCCGTGATCTACCCCTTGAGTCTCGACATAGACGTGAGTGCGGTGGTATGCTTTGCGAAAACGTCGTATTCACGAGCCCTGTCTCCACGAGCAATTTAGATAGGAGCTCGCGCTGATCACTGAGCAATCTCTCGTCTACCACTATTTTTCTCTCGCTCTCTTTGTCTGGCTCTCTCACTCTCTCACCTGCACACGATTGTCGATAATCTCGCGACAATGTCCCGTTCCCGTGAATTTCGCTGAGATAACACGCGCACGTCCACTGCTCGCTACTCATCTCTGTTCGCATGAAAAATCTAGAAAGAATCTCGTATACGTGCAAACGCGAACCACGACAAAGTAAGCGACTTCAAATTATCTGTGTCGGTAGCGCAAAGATTACTTTCGCCCGCGCGAGTTCTAATTCTGCTACGCTAAAGCAAAAGCTCTGCTTATCTCTCTGTCTCTCTACTCGTGTGAACCTTCTAGCGACGATATCCGGATGAGTATCGATAACAGAAAACTGACGTTACTACTACTCTTCGATTTTAGTAAAGCCTTCGGCACCATCTCTCCAACAAAACTTCTGCGTAAACTGTCAGCTTGGATTCTCCAGGACAGCTCTCCTGTAGATAAAGTCATACTTGCATGATTGCACCCAGATGGTCATTACCAATAAGAGCAGTAACTCTGACTTGCTCGAAGCAAATCTGGGTGTCCCGCAGGGTTCTGTCCTGGGTACCCTGCTTTTTTGTTTATATGTTAACGGCCTACGTGACGTACTTGACGATGACGCCACTAGACATTTGTTTTATGCAGACAACCTACAAATCTATGTACATAGACCAAAGACAAGATTTTAGAGTATAGATAGCTATCTATCACTCTCTTTCTCTCTCCACGTTTCCTACGCATTTTCAACGCCGTTCTCGACGACGCACCCGGGTCTACGCAATGGTTTCCTACTGTGACTTCTTTTTGACAACGATATGCTGCCTATTTTGCGCATGTTTCGCGCGCAGACACACGTCACCGCTGAAACAGTTGTATTCATTCGAATTACGAATCGCACCACACACTCTCCCTGGTCTCTACTGTCTTGCTTTTTTGAATGTTTTTCTATATATTTTACCAATTTTGATGACAATCAATTGTATCCAAACCAAATAAGCGATTATTCAAAAATCGATTTTTCATTGCGTCTTACGTTGCTAATTTAACACCATAAATTTTAAAATTGATTTTTAATAAGTTATTTTGTAGTATTTATTATTTTCTTCTAAATCATTATTAGCGATACATAATCAGTAAAAAATAATGTTTCATTATGAAGTAAATATTAATGAAATATTTAAACGTGATAATCTTATATACTTCCTTATTAAATATCACTATTAGACATTGCTATAATTTCTGTTGTAACTTATTAAATTTTATCTTATTCCTTTTGGAAATGCATATTAAGGTTTCTAATACGCATATCCCTGCTAAATCGTCCAACAATCGTACTCTTTCATAACATCTTAAAATCACGAAATTCATATACGGTATTTTAGTCAGCTTTGTTGATCTTACTTTTTCATATTGTTTTCATAATATCAAATATTTTAGAACGTATGATCTATAATACGTATTTTATTTTGATACATAATTTATTGGAAATGGTTGTAATCAAAGTGGTTCTGTTGAAACACCTACGTCTACAATCAAAACGATGACGACAACTGCTAGTAATGATAACGAGATTGGTAAGATTTTAGGTTTATTTCTATAAGTTTAAGCCAGAATATTATGAAGTTTGTAGGTAGATATTTCTTTATTTTTCTATTCTTTAAATCAGCTTCAGAGTTTAATAACTTACAATAAAAAACAAGAAAACATTGAAATATCTTCTAGTCAATTCTTCTGACCTCAGCACTATTCGGAGTGCATACCGATAATAATAATTGTTATGCCGAAATAGAATGAAGGCGGCGTCGAGAGCACGATATGACTTCGCGATCTTCTTTTCTTCGCGCGAGCCATTCTCGCCTTGATTTTGATGTTAAACAAAAAAAAAAAAATAGAAGGGAGGATAGAGCTGTCATTTTTTCACTTTTATTCTCGTGCACGTCGCGGATTGATCTCGGAGTTAATCCTAAAAACGTATAATAAAAATCTACGCCTTGATACAACGACTGACCAGACAACTAGTTCTTGACGTCTCAACACTGGTGGATTGCGATCTATATTCACCTATCAGCTAGCCGCTGACGAGTGGGTAGTATTAACGTACAAAAAAACAAAGAAAACTAGTGGTTTCCACGCCGCATCTCAAGGTCACGAGTACCTTGTATTGTACGACCGGCTGGTTAATTCATCAAGAACGAGAAATTTCGAAGGGTTTTTATGCCGCAAGGTTTTTCCCTCATAATCAATAAAGAACATTTCCATATTGAACAACACAAGAAGTATTATTATTCGTCTTACATCCTACGTTATCTAATAAGGAATTCCGAACGAGTTGGACGGGATTTTCGACGTAACAAATTGTGCCCCCTGTGAGGTTTGAACATCGGCGGCAAACCCCAACAACATCAACATCGCTTCCCAGAACGTCTCACTCCCAGATAGCCACGTAAGGAGTTTCATCGAAAGCTAAGTACCTCGCTAAGCATTTTATTAAAAAATGTTATTTTGGCAATTATTTTTAACTTTGTTGCGCCGAGCGACGAGAACTACAGCTTACGCGTCGCGCCAACCAACCACCGCGAATTCAGACTTGATTAAGCGCCTGCTTGTTTGCGCGCGCACATCAAGCTAAATCAGTAAACCTCTATTTAAAATAGCTTGCTAACCTCGTCGGCAGCATGGACGAACGCGCAGCCTATATCGCAAAGCGGTGCATGGTTTTAAAGCTCCCAATAACGGAACTATATCCGGTCAACGTTCGACTTCGTTTTACGCGTTTAACTGAGCAATTCCACACATACGAAGAATTGCACGTTGAACTCGAATTGATGGCGGAATCGGAAGAAAATTCTCAACAATATGAAGACGTGCAGAATACCTATTACGAGCTCAACACGATAATCGAAACGATGCAACCGGCTGGCAGTTCAAACTCGAACGTTGATAACACGCGGCTCTTAACAGGCTTCTGTAATTTCAGTATGATTGAGCGTCAACGCGCGGTCATCCGTCACGGAACTACCTAAATTCAACGGCGATTATTATAAATGGCTCTCGTTTAAAAATACATTTAAAGCGATGATCGATTCACGCACAGATATTGATGATCTAAACAAATTTATTTATCTCCGAAATTCACTAATCGGCTCGGCTTCAAAGAAATTAGCACTTCTCGAGGCGAATGCCGAGAATTACAATAAAGGGTGAAATTTACTCGTTGGATTGTATGAGAAAAAAAGGCTTCTTATCTCGAAATACTATGCCGCGCTCTTTGACAATGGATGATGTAAAATATCCCCGATACAGTCGGTATCGGCCGACGCTCTCTCAAAACTGATCGTTGATGCTCAACAACAAATTGGCATGCTTCAAACCCTCCAGGTAGAACCTGATCAAGGCATGATCGTCTGCCTTCTAGAGAGAGCACTCCCCCAGGAAGTTAGGCATGAATGGGAGAGAACTGTCGAACCTGATTCTATGCCCAATTTTGAAAAATTCTACAATTTTATTCAAAGATATGTGACCCAGCTTATCACTCTCAATAGGGAAACAGCTCTCTCTCTCTCTCTCTCTCTCTCTCTCTCAACGCGGGCAATCTAAAAAGCGTCTGCATGACAACACCGCGCAAAACGCAAAAGCTAGACGATCTGATTCGGATACGCGCGTTTTCATCACATGTACCGCGGCCTCATGCACTTACTGCGGTCAAGGTCACTGAATAAGTAAATGTCCAGCTTTCGAAAAATTAAACGCTCCGTAACGTTGGGAGGCGGTTAAAATAAAATCATTCTATTTTAATTGTCTACGCAATCATAAGGGTCAGTGCGAATCGTGGCTTTGCCGTAAGTGTGATAAATACCACCATACACTTCTACACAACGAAAAACGGAACAACGGCAAATTCGCGTCAACTAACGATATTAAAAGAACTGATAACAACTCCGGTGGCTCAGCATGACTAGCTGCGAGTACACTTAATACCGTCTCTCGTGCACTTAGACTCGATTTAATGATGAGTACGATCATATTGACCCGCACGGTCGACGGTAGCTTCGTGAGAGTTCGCGCTTTACTTGACACATGCGCTACAGCGAATTTTGCTACTGGAGACATAATTAAACGACTAGGCCTACCAACGAAGCCGTGTTCAATCCCGGTCAGCGCTATTAACGACCCACAAACTCTTGCGAGGGGAACGGCTCAAATCACGTTTCGATCAACATTAAGAAACTTTGAAAAAACACTTTCATTTCTCGTTATCCCGAAGATAGCTGATGCGGTTCCAGACGAGGTTTCTCCGCGCGAGCTAGTTCGAATTCCGGCAAATATAAAACTAGCGGATCCGTGTTTTCACATTCCAAGACCGGTAGACTTGTTAATAGGAGCGAGTGCATCGCTTTCTATGCTCTCAGTGGGACAAATTAATCTCTCAGAAGACAGTCGAGATTTCATCCTTCAAAAAACCCTACTAGGATGGGTCGTTGTAGGAGGTATTAATGCGCAAGAAAAGAGCGCACTTATGTCATGCAATTTAACTGACTTGGCTGCACGACTCGAGCGATTTTGGCATATAGAAGACGTGGGCAATACGTCCGATAAAACATTAGGCGTAAATCCTTGCGAGTCTCACTATCGCGAGAACGTTACTTGTGAAGCGAACGGGAGATACATTGTACGTCTACCGTTCCGCCAGAGCAAACCAAACTTAGGAAATTCTCGAACAGGCGCTCTCAAGCGCTACCAATCTCTTATTAGGCGATTACGCATTAATCCTGATCTTGAAAGAGAATATCGCAAGATAATGCAGGAGTATATCAGTTTAGGGCACATGTCATTGGTCGAAGACGAATCGGCCCACGGTTATTATCTTCCGCATCACGCCGTTATCAAAATGTCGAGTAACACCACCAAGGTTCGCGTGGTGTTCGACGCGTCTGCGCCTTCAAGCAACGGCGTTTCATTAAATGATACTCTTTGGGTCGGACGTAAGTTACAAGACTCGCTTTTTAAACATCTGCTGCGATTACGCGGTTATTACATCCTGCCGACCGTCGATATCAACGAATATTTTGGTTATTCGAAGATGGCATTCGAATATTTGAACTAAATACCGTGACATTCGGAGTATCTGCGACCGCGTATCTTGCTATTCAGACGATACAAAAACTCGCACACGACGAAGGTTCAGATTTTCCGCTCGCCACGCGCGAACCAAACGTGATTTGTATATGGATAATCTATTAACCGGTTCCGATACTATTGACGAGGTTCTACAACTCCGCGACGAGATCATCGATTTATTCAAGCTAGGAGGGTCCGATATTAGACAATGGGCATCGAATCATAAACACACTCTTGATAACATCGATGAGAAGATTTTAAATTCGGACTGTGCACTAAAAAGAGGCCCGATTTCGAAAACCCTCGGTGTCATTTGGGATTCGCGACGTTACGAATTTATTTATACGGTCGAAAGGTTCGAAGTAAATAACCGATTTACAAAGCGGACAATTTTGTCTAGAATAGCGCAAATTTTCGACCCGTTGGGACTTCTCGGACCCGTCATATTCACAGCTGAGGCCATTCCCCAAGAATGCTGGAGATCCCGAATAGAATGGGACGAATCAGTTCCGCAAGAATTACATTCGCGATGGACTACCTACGCGAGTCAATTAGAGGGCGTGCGCGATCTTAAGGTACTACGTCGGATTTTTATCGATAATCCGACTCGTATCAAAATTCACGGTTTTTGTGACGCGAGTCGAGCGGGTTACAGCGCGTGTACCTACATATGTTCTACTGACATACAGGGACGCACTTTAGTTCGGCTATTATGCTCTAAATCACGTGTCGCCCCACTCAAGGAAGTCACGATTCCTCGGCTTGAATTGAGTGCAGCGCAACTACTGGCGCGTTTATACAACCAATCAGACGAGATATTTCGTCCTCCTATCGATCGTATCATATTCTGGACAGACTATTGTCCACTATTGTCTTGCATTGGCTTAAAAAATCGCCCCAATCGCTCAAGATTGTCGAAGCTAATAGGGTCGCTGAAATTCAAGCACTCGGTTCTGCCGTTGAATGGAGACACATTAGGACGGATCAAAATCCTGCAGATTAATTGTCTCGAGGTCACTTGCCTACCTAATTTCTTGAAAATCACAGTTGGTTCGAAGGGCCACCTTGGCTCAAGGCATCCGAAAGCCTTTGGCCAGTCAGCATACTCAGCGCAATTTCTCAATTGCCAGGACTCAAGAGAGGAGTATGTCTGCTTACTGTAACAATGAAGTGTGATACTCTTAAACGTAATCGCTTATTGCTTTCGAATGAGACCAACAAAGGGACCACGCGAGAAACTCCTGACAGTTACTGAACGATCAGAGGCTGAACGTAGGGTATTATTGCTCATCCAACGAGAACAATATAATGATACCATCAATCTTCCTCAGAACGCGAGAGCTGTTAAGAGCACTAAGCTCGCTGCTTTCAACCCTTTTTTAGATAAACACGGTCTGCTCCGAGTAGGCGGTCGGTTGATACATTCCAAGCTGCACGCGGATCAAAAACACCCGATTCTCTTACAATCACGTCATCATGTCACGAATTTGATCATTCGACAAACGCATCGCAATGCTTATCACGCTGGCGTGTAGAGCACGTTGAACACTCCATCAACGCTTTTGGCTATTTGATGGAAAAAAACAAGTGCGAAAAATCGTTCGTAATTGTGTCGTGTGTATTCGTCATCGTCCGGTTCCTTTGCACAGTCAAATGGTCGAATTGCCCGAGTGTCGCGTTCGCTCTCACTGGAATTGATATTTGCGGTCCGTTCTTCATTAAATAAAAAAGATTCCGGGATCTTTCCCAGATAAAGGCTTATGGATGCATTTTTATCTGCATGTCTACCAAGGCCATTCATATTGAAATATAAGTGACTTGACCACTGAAGGGTTTTTGGGTGCGTTCCGTCGATTTATCGGTCGACGGGGCATTCCATCTCATGTCTATTCAGAAACGGTATGAATTTTGTAGGCGTGAGCCATAAGCTTCGCGAGATTTACGCTTTATTTCAATCTGAGCGATTCAAGGATGAAGTAGGTCATTTTGCCATCGACAAGCATATTGAATGGCGCTTTAATCCTCTATCCCCACACTTTGGCGGTATTTGGGAAGCGGCTGTTAAATCTTGCAAACACCACTTTCTACGAGTCGCGGGCGGTCAATTAATTACCTTCGAGCAACTCACCACTCTAGCTGTAGAAATTGAGGCTATTTTAAATTCTAGGCCCCTCTGCTCTCTTTCGACAGATCCTAATGATCCCACGGCATTAACATCGGCTAGCGTACCCGTCGGCCGTTCTCTTACTATGCTTCCTGAGGAAAATTATGCTTCTGTTTCAGTGAAAAAATTATCGTCGTGGCGATTCATCTCTATGCCTCGCCAAGATTTCTGGAAGCGATGGCACGTGGGGTATATGAGCGAAATGCAGAAACGACAAAAATGGGTTCATTCCAACGGGGAGATCAAAATCAATGATGTAGTTATCCATATTGATAACTAAGGGGGCTGTGCCCCCCTGCGTGTCTCGCTACGCTCGACACGCCAACCCCGTCGCTCCTCGCTTCGCTCGTCTCATCCTCCCTATGTGAAAACTTCATTTTTACATTATAGGCACGACCGCATTTCTCAAGAGTGCTTTCGTCATTTCGCGAGTGTTTTTTATGACAAAATACT